>RJWM01001083.1:36432-170782 GCA_004363535.1 Dasyprocta punctata | reverse complement strand
AGGAAGCCTAAGTCCGAGTCGCTGAACCAGGTGCCGGGTCGGCGGGTCATTGGTGTCTGGCCGGTCCTCCGGTCCTCAGCCTCCCTGCGGGCGCTGAGGTCGCCTGGAGATCCCTAGAAGGAGACTGGAAACAGGAAAGTTAGTTTGATCCTGGGCAGCTAGATCCAGGGAGGATCCCAAGAGGAATCCAGTCCGCCTCTCGGGACTCACTTAGCTCCCTCTCTGTTCTAGCTCTTGAAGGGTTGAGGGGAGCCACCTCTAGGGGGATGAAGGGGGTCTTCCTTGCGGGTCCAGTGTTGTGCTCTTGTAATGGAAGTTACCTGCAGGGTACGGGGCAGAGAGGAATGAAAAGTTCCTCTGGCGTCCTGACTGTGTACGGGATCTTTCCGCAGGGGACACTTGTCTCCCTAGCTTTGTGCCCCTCAGGTCTGGAAGGAGCGAGGCGGCAGTTTGGAGTGGCCCCAACGCGGGGAGAAGTAGCCCCCCGGGCCGCCAGGGGTCGCTGCTGAGCCGCAGGTGAGCTGGCCCTTACCAGAGCAAACCTAAATGCCAAAAACCCTAGAGTGGTTCTTACGGATTTCTTTGGCGAATCTCCTCATGGTATAGAGCAACAAATCAAATCGAGACCTGGACTTCTTCCGGGATTCAGCCCCATGAAACCTATCAACTTCTGGATGTGGTCTTTCGGAGTTTTCGAGTTTCTTCCACTCTCCATCTTTCCCATAATTTGTCTGCCCCTGTCGTCATTTTCACCAATGGTGTTACCAGACTTCCAGATTCAAACATCAGAAATCTGGATCCATTCTCAACACTTGCTTTTTTTTTTTTCCTTTCTCTCTCTCTCTCTCACCAAATACAATTGGTCCTGTCTTGGACTCCGATTTCCAAAATTGGTTTTGAGTCCTGTTACATCTGTTCCTGCCCGTCACTATCATTTTGGTCCAAGCCCAAGTTGTGTTTCACATAGCCACACCCACATCCTCCTCCCTGGTCTCCCTGCTCCCAGTCTTGCTCTAAGCACGTCATGCACAGCTCTGTAGGTAAAGGCCATCACTGTAGGTAAAGGCCGAACCTTTTAACTCACCATTCGAACTCTTTGCTTAACTGCTCCTGGTCTGTCTATCCGTGTTAACTCCCCACTGCTGTAAATCAAGAAAATACTTACTCATGCTGCAAGTTATAGCTCAGCTCACCTCTTCTGAAAATCCCTTTGCCTTTCTCTCAGTGCAACTTTGGCCCACCCACAGAAGCACATGTGCTGATGGCTGGCAGTTATTTACTTGTATGTCTTCTTCATCTCTTGATGTTTGATTCCAGGCTCAGAGCATGGCATTTAGTGAGTTCTTAAGGGTTATCAGGTGAAAAAGTGTGTGGCTCCGTGTTTCGGCTTCTCCTCCCCTGCCTTCTCTCCTCCGACTTCCTAAACCCTGGCTTGGGGTGAAGATGGCCTCCTCTATGTTTCAGAGTAAAGCTCAGTCTTCCCATTCACACTGCCAAGCTTCTGCATAGTCAGAGTAATACATGGCTCCCAGATTTTGGGTGTGCAGGTATGCATACAAAATGGATGTGAGTCTAGAATGCTGTGTGCTGGTGGCAGAGGATATGTGTGTACGATTCTTGAGGAGAGAGCATCACACACTAGCTCTGCTGACCTGTGGGGTGCTCAGTGAGTCAGAACTTATGTGTGTCACTGTACTGCCTCTGTGCCGATGGCTGTGCTGGTGTGTACATTTCTGTGTTTATCTGTGGAGTGGTCACCCATGGGCATGAATGCATTTGAATTCCATCTTAAGAAGGGATTGGATGACTTTTAACCTCTTAAACCCTAAGACAGTCTTAAGCACCTCCTCCCTGAAGGTCATTGCTTGGGGAACTAGACCAAGTCTCCTCAGGGTAACAGTATCTGATGGTGTCTTTCCCACAGCTGTTCTTGTGTCAGCTTTTTGACCCCGAAAAGATGTTCTCCCCACCTCTTTCCTTGGGGTCCAAAGGGAGGCAGGGGACCCATGTAAGACTGGGAAGGGTTGGGGGAGATTTTCAGGGCACACATATGGGAGCATGGTCTTTTACTCTGGACCAAGGGAATGCTGTTTCCCCTTGGGGTGTTTCCTGCTGCCAGGAGATCAGGCATCCTTGGGAACACAATCTACAGGAGGGTGAAAGAAGCAAGTCAGAGATCGAGCCTCAACTCTACCATTAACCCTTGCCCACAGCCCACATCGGTACCATGGGAAGGTTGCTGGTGACCTGGTTGGATAGAATCAGACTTGGCACCAGTTGTTACAACTCTGAACTATTCCCCATTTTTACCCACCTTCACTCTGCACCAGAACACTGGACAGAGCTCTAGGCCTGGTAAGGAATTGACATGTGTCCCCATGGTGGGAGAGGGAGCTAACTTATGAGGTCAAGATGGAGCAAGGCTATGATATAGTCCATCCGTGCTCTAGCTCAGGCTCTATAGTGTGGCCTTGGGCTCATTTCTTCCCCTTTCCAGGCTCAGTTGACTTTTTTTTTTGTTTTTTTTTGCAGCACCGGGGATCGAACTCACAGCCTCATGCCCTCCAGACAGGCGCTTACGCCACTGAGCCAAACTCCCGGCCCTAGTTTTTTGAGGCAGGGTCACACTATGTAGCTCAGGCCAGCCTTCTGCTCGCGTTGTAGCCCAAGCCGGCCTCGAACTCACAACACTCCTCCTACCTCAGCCTCCTGAGGCTCAGTTTACTCATACTTAGCATTAATGCATTGACAGGAAGCTATGTGAGGGTCCTTTCAGCCATAAAAATGCTAGGGTTTTTAAAGATATAGAAGGGCAGAGCTATCTGCCTCACCCAGACCAAACCTCATATTTCAGTCTCCATCTGTAAATTGGGAAGAATGATGCGGCTACTGGTATATATCTATCTTATCTGGAGATCTCCTCTGTCCAAGGAGTTCTCCAGTTGCTCCATCCTCAAGCCAGGACACAGTACCTCACTGCCCAGTACCTCAGCCCAAGGTGAGCCCTAGGAATCTCCATGGCAACAAACTGGTTATGAACGGGGCTGCAGTTGCCATGGTGACAGGCCTCTCTCTCTGTCTGTCTCTCTTTCATCCCCCTCCTCTCCTTTCCTATCTTCTCAATGAACCAGAGTGATCTGTTGGCCTCAGCTCTCCAGGTGGGGTGGGGGTGGGTGTGGGTGCAGTGAGAAGGGGTCTGGATTGGGAAAGAGGGATGATGGACTGAGTCTTCAGGGAAATGGGGGGCTGTTGGGGTGCTGTTGCCATGGTGACAGGGCTGCAGCTTGTTAATTAAGCCCCCGGTTGCCACGGAGACAGTGGTGGTTGACGTGCTCTGCGGCGAGCCCCGTGTGTGTGGGGTGTGCTGTGTGCTGGACTCATCAATCCATGGTGAGGGTTTTGGGTCTGGAGAGTGGGATGTGTGGGAAGGGGAGAAGAGTGAGGGTGAGGACGTAGGGCCTTGGCTCTGTGAGGCCATAGCTGAGGGTAGATGGGTAGTTGTAGGGATAATGCCATAGAGATAAGGGTGGAAAGGGGTTGATCCATAAGGGTAAACAGTGTGCCTGCTTCCTGGGGAAGTCAGGTGGATCTGGCTTCCTGCAGAAAGCCCCCTATCCTGGTTCAGTGGATGGAGGCCTGGGATAGAAGTCAAGGAGCTGGGTTCTAGCCCCCAATGTCACAAGTTCACCCCATGAAGAAAATTCTTTCTGTTCTATTTCCATTTCTAGACTCTAATTTCATCATAAGTGATTAGTGGGAAAAAATTTATAAAGTGTCTTTCAGTTCTTAAATCCTGATACCCTGGAGGCAGCTTCTCTGAGCTTTTTTCTCTCTTAGAAACATAGGGTGGGAGAAGGTAAGAGTTTTAGAAACTCGGAGTTCAAATATAGGACCATGTCCAGTGCTACATCTTGTGTTGATTTTTTGATCATCTAGCATTGTATCTTCCTAGGGCTCTGGGTGGGGATGGGGTGCTGATCAGAAAGCTGGGTCCTTGGAACTCAGAGCTGAAGGCCATCTCTTACAGACCAACAGCAGTGTAGGAGGTACTTACAGTGGGCTTTCTCAAAGCCTCATGACAGAGGGTTGACCCGAGGCCAGAGTAGGGCCCAGTCTCCTTGAGGTGAGAAGTAATTGAAGGGCTGAATTCTCCTTTTGGAATTGTCTCCTAACTTAGTCTGGGCCTCTCAGGAAGTGCTCTATGGTTTTAACATGAGAATAATAGGGATCAAGAAGAAATAGGGCTATGTAGCCTAATGTTTTCATTTTACAAACTGGTATATTGAGGCCCAGAGAAAGGAACTTGGTTTTGCCCAGAGATACACAGAATTCTAGCAGAGGACAGAACCACTATCTCTGCTATCACAGGCAACTCTTGAGGTCAGAACTCTGGTAAATGCAGACAGATAGAATAACCAGAGGAAGAGGAATCACTCTTGCTTCACCCATATCCTTAGGGATATAGGTTTCCCCATGGTTGGGCTCATTCCCTGAGTAGTCAAAGTTACACTAGTTCTGAGCCACCAATTAATGGAAATACCCCCAGGGGGACAACAAAGACTTGGGATTGCTGATAAACTTTAGACAGAAAGAGCACTCCCAGACAAACAGACTTTGCATGTTTTACTATGTTACACTTCTCTACAGAGTAGTAGAAAACTATAGTGCTGGTGGTGGTGGTGGTGTATGTGTGTAGTGGAGTGGGAAGAAAGTCTTGAAAAGTGGCCTTCCTATCAGCTATCATTTTAACCCATTTCGCCAATCAGAATATTTTTAAAAAAATTTTTTAAAGATTTTTTTCTTTTTTTTTTTGTGATTTTCTTTCTGGGAGTCAAGAATAACAATGCTCACACCTTGTCTGAATAGCTCTCTACTCGAGAGGGTCAATTGGGAGTCCACATAACCAAATGACTGATACTTTTGTGAATTCCTCAAAAATACCTTTGAGTCAACTGGCAAAGACTCCATGGTTGACTTATCAAGCTATCACAAATGTGTACAAGGGAATCAGTGTGGTGGGTACTGTCCATGGTTCTGAAACCCATGTTTTAAAACGTAGTTTCTGAGGATAAGAATGGCTCTTTAGAACTCCTGAAGGTCTTCTGGGGTCCCCTTCAGATTCAAGCCGAGTGGTCACTCCAGGCCCGCACCTCGAAAACGTGAGCATAAAAAGGAAAAAGCCCATTTCCAACCCAATCCTTTTTCTTTTTCTTTCTTTCCTTTTTTCTTTGTCTTTTCTTTCTTTTACTTTTTTTTTTTTGAGCCCCAAACATGACTGTATCCTTGTCCCTTTTACTGGAGGCAAAGCTAGTTTAAGAAGAAGTTCTGTTGAGAAGAGCCCTACGTTAGAGTAAAGAGAACAATTCTAGACTGCATTCTGCAGTTCACTGGCATTCTGTCCATATGCAGTCATTTTCCTCTGGTCCTTAGTTTTTCATCTGGAAAATGAAAGCCCAAATTAGATAAAACAACAGATCCCTCTCCAGTCCTGTAACTCCTCTGGAATTTAGAAGACTAGCACTGGGAGCCAGGAGGGGTCTGAGAACATTTCCCCGTAATGTACTCCTATCCACCAATGTTTAGATTTTCCAGACTCAAAGGGTCCAAGTCTCTGATGCCACTTCTTGAAATGCCCCCCACTCTGGAGCTAGCCTGGATTCTAGGGGTGCTGAGGTGTCCCAGTATAGTCAAGTTTCTGGGGGATCGGTGTCAGGAGAGGTGGAGGGAGGAACACAGAGAGCATGTCAGTTCTGGAAGCCTCAGAAAGCAATCCTGGATTAGGGGATTAGACACTCCCGCCCCGGGAGAAAATCTGCTTCCCAACCGATGGCGGCCTCATTTCCCCCTCCCCCACCCTGCCCCTGACCAGCCTCGGGCCTGCTCGCCCTCCCTAGGGCTGTACCATCCCCAGAGGAAAGGCAGCGCTCCCCAGAACCTCACTGCTGCCTCCTCTCCTTCTTACCGCATCTCACCCATGGGTCATTCTATGTCGGAAAGTCCCTATCTGTGGACTCCAGGGACTTGTCTTGGGGGTGGGGTGCTGAGACTCCTGCCGGTCTAACATAACATAATGAGAGTTCGCTGTAACTCATCAGGTTCCACTGCGCTCATTTCAGGACAGAGTGGGCCCGGCCGTCAGCCCAGTGACCTGAGACCCTCAGGGAGTGGTACCGGGCTGCACTCGCAGGCCCTGGGCTCTACATGTCTTCAGCTCCGACCTCTTGAGCAGAGATACGGGAGAAGGTCTGGTTTTCCTCCCTTCAGGGCTGGCCTCTCTAGCTTTGCAGACGGACTCCCCAGGGCCCCATATTCTATGGCGCCCTTCCCCCGCCCCGCGCCGCCTTAGTCCCCCTCATCTTCCCTCTGGGGGTCACCCCAGACCCCCAGTCAGGCAGCCGCTGCGGGGCCGCCTCCCTGCGGCCGCGACCTAGTTCCCTGCCGTTATTTTTAGGGCGCGGGATGGCACCTGCCCACGTGCCGGGCCCCGCCTGCGCCGGAGAGTGGTGGTGGGGGGAGCTGCGTCTGCTCAAGGGAGGCGAGGGCCCTGTCCCCAACAGCACCCCCTCCACTCCACCCGCGCAAGCCCCCAGTTTTCCTGTGAGGGGGCCACCAAGCGCGCTCTGCCCGCCCCTCGTCCACTCTCCTCCCTCCCTCCAGCTCTCCCCCCCAAAAACCCCGCCAGTGGCTCACGCCTCCTGCATACGGGATGAGGTGAGCAGCGCCGCTGCTGAGAGGGGGCGCGCGCGGGTGTGAGCGTGTGTCCGTGTGCGAGTGTGTGTGCGCCGGGCGGGCGGGCACTGCAGCTTCTTCCTCTGTGGAGCGGAGAGCGATCGAGAGAGCTCGAGCGATCGAGAGAGCGGCGAAGGCGGGCAGAGGGGCGCGGGCGAAGCGGCACAGCCATCCCCGGCCCCGCGCCACGCCGCCACCATGCTCAACAACCTGACGGACTGCGAGGACGGCGATGGGGGAGCCAACCCTGGTAAGCTGCGGTCCAGGGGTGGCGGGGGAGGGGGCGGCGAGGAAAGGAGTCAGCTCTGGGGTCAGGGGCAGAGTGGGGGCCGCCTTCCTCGGGGAAGAACCTAGCACTGACCCGGGTGGCGGACGCTGGCGGCGGCCTGGAGCTGTCTCCATTGGAATGCGCCAGGCGCTGTCCGAGGTGCTGGAATGCGCCGCGCCCGCAGGCAGAACTGAGGCCGAGGGGTTGTCGCTCCCCCGCGGCCTGGGGGGCCGACTTGAGTTAGCAGTGCTGAGGAAGCGGTGGGAAGGGGATGCTAGAGCTCGCATGGGCTGACGTGCAGCTCGACGGGCGGGAGGAGGGCTCCTTCCACCGAGAGGGGACCTGGGCGTCCTGGCGCAGAGCGGGGACCGGCGGCACCGGGAGGCGCAGTCTGCTGCAGTCCTTTGCTTGAGACTTGCAGCTGGAAGGTGGGGGGACAGGTGGCTACAGGGTTTAGGGGACATATGACAGCCCTCATCTGAACTGCGGTGTCCCCTTGGTGCAATCCGGGCCCCCTCCCCCAAGCTTCCCGAGGTCCGACCTCAGACAGAAGCTACAAGCTACCTCCTCCATAGATTTTCTGCTGTACTTTGTGGGCTCACCCTCTCTCCCTTTCGCTTTCCTGTGGGTTCCTATTCAGGACGGGAAGCAATATCACCCTCCTTTCTTCCTTCTTTCCCCTTCCTCTTGGTCCTCTAGGCGATGATGTGGTTTCCAGGGCGGGGCAGGGGGGATCTTCCTAGTTAGCTCCGCTAGCTTTCCTAGTGAGGCCTCAGAAATGGGGTCCCAGTCACTGATTTCCCGGCGTCTCAGCGCGGGCACTGCGGACGCGCTGCGGTGGGTGCGGAGACTCTCCAAGAGCCGAGGGGCTCTGAGCAAGTCCTCCTGCTGCTCACGCTCTCCCCCGCCCTCCTCCGCGGTTTCTCTGCTCCGAGGTCTTGGGGCCAGCCACCCCCTCCAGCTCCCAGGCCCCCCGCCGCCCCCCAGCGGCCTCAGCCATCCATCACCGATGTCAGCCGCCCCCACCCCCCACCCTCCAGCGGCGCTGCGTCCCTTGCGCACTAGCGCGCCTCCCGCGCCTGCTGTCTGCGCTCAGTGCCTTCAAACGCTCCCCTGGGCATTGCTTGACCCTCTGGGCTGAGACTCCCGCAGACCTCTCCAGAGGATGGCCAAGGGGCCACAGGGGCTGAAAAAGCGTCGTCTTCCAGACACTGGCAGCTTTGGCTCTGAGATCCTCAGTCTTGTATCCTAGTCACAGCCAGGTTGCCACTGGGGAGGCTGGGGATACCAGGGCCCCCAATCCTTTGACGGAGTCATTCTCTTCTCCATTTGTCTGTGGGACTGTGGTATACAGGAGCCAGAACTATCAGCTGGCCAGCTCATCCATCTTTCCAGTGACCCTTGGGTCACTAAGAGGGCAGCTGCCCCCTCCACCACGTGCTTTGGCTGCAGGGGGAAGGGGTTTGGCAGTCGAGTCTGCGGCAGTGCCAGGCAATGTGGTGCCCAAGAAGTAAATTAGGGAGGGGGCATTTCCATCTGGGATTCCCTTCTGTCCTTTAGATACCTCTACACCAAGACAGGGGCTCAGCCTAAGTAATCTCTATTCTTCCAGAGAGGAAGAACCCAGAATCCGCTTTCTCTACCAACACTTCACTGGGCCTCAGGCTTTCCATGGGTTCTCTGGAGACCTAGTAAAGAGACATGTATGTGTTTGAAACAGTAGTCGAACTAGGAACTCTTATTGCCCCTCCCGATTAGTTTCTAGACATTGAATATAACAGGCCCATCTGGAGACTTTCTATATATAGGGTCCAGGACCTGGGACTAGAGAGACCAAAGCTCTGTTCAGGTGGTCTGAGTCCCAGAGGGAGAAGGCCTCCCAAGGGCGCCTGGAGGAGGTGGTAGAAGATGATAAGGACTTTCTGGGCTGGAGGAAAGAGCTCCTAGTATCTCTGACTCTAGATTTTTGGGGGCTGTAGGAAAAGACCTGGATGCTGACCTCCAGGAGGTGGCCTAATAAGAGGGCTTCTCTGGACTAAAGAAGAACCCAAAGGTGTTATTCCTGGCGTGCACATCTCCTTTCCCCGGGGAGTCTGACGCCCCCTCTTCCTTCCCAAGCTGACCTAGGGATTCCCCCAGGCCCAGGCCCAGGCCCCAGGGGAGGCTCCTTAGCCCGCCTCGCTAGCCTGTTTCCTCCCCGGGAGCTCTGGCCGCCGCAGCTTAATTGAAAGCCGATTCGGGCTGAGAGCTCCCAGGGGGCAGGGGCGGGGGCGGGGAGGGCTCAGCCGCGGTCTGGCCCTGCCTCTCTCGGCCCGCGCGGTTCGGCGCTGCCCCATCACCCTGACTCCTGGCTCTGGGGAATCAGGACGAGTTTCCCCTTATCTGTCCTGTGCCTTTGAGAACTCAGAAGCTCCCTTCCCATCCCCCTCAACTACTGTGCTTCGCGTTCCAGGGAGGGGACGAAATCAAACCTTGGCCGACAAGGCCAGGGGCCTGGCGTCCAGCCTAGGCGGCGGGTGGGAAGACGGGACCCACGACACGCCTCCCGAGCCGCCCCCTCCCCTGCCCTCAGCTGCTGGCCGGAATCCGGCCTGTAGTCTGCCTCCAAGCTGCGCGCCGCGTTACATAAGCGACTGCGGGCGCGTGGCCGGCTCGGCTGGGCTCTGCGCTGCGCTCAAGGCCCGCGCGATCACCATGGAGACCGGCGCAGGGCTGCCTAGTTACTCCGGGTCTCGGGGCCGATGGCTCGGTTCCTGTCCCCTACGCGCTACTTGCCCCCGCAAAGGAGGAAGGACTTAGGAGGGGGCAAGAAAGACAGCAGTCGGGCTCTCCTGTCTGGGGGTCCTGGTTCTAACAGGGACGCTTCTGGGAGAGCCACCCAGCCCTCCAGGAGACAGAGCAGCACCTAAATCTTGCAGCTGAGGGAGGGGTATGGCACAGGAGCCTGGGCTGGTGGGCACCAAATATGCTAATCATCATAATTGTAATAGCAGCAGCCATAGCTGTACTTGTGTGCATGGCTCACAATATGCATTATTCCAATGAATTCCCACAACCACTCTGTAAATTAAGCATGGTTAGCACCCCATGGCAAAGGAGAAAACAAGCTTAGAAAGTGATTTGCTACAGGGGAAGACACAGTTGGGACTGGAACCTAGATCTCCCTTACTCCTGCTCTTTTCCTTAACTGTTTTCATCATCCTCTGTAGTCCCCCCAACAGTGTGATGAGAAGAGGAAGTGTCTTTCCAACGTTTTAAAAGGGAAGGGTGGAGGTACTCACCTCACTTTATTTTTCCCATTCTCTGGCCCCAGACAGCTGTTTTGAAACCACGGGGTCAAAAGGGAAACCCTGGGGGATTTATCTTAGAAGACTATCCCCTGAGCAGCCTTTACATGGGAAGGATGGGTCCATTATTCCTAGGAACTCACACTGGAGGTGGAAGAGGTGGCAGGAGACTGGGTGGTGGTGGATTTTAAGCATTACTTTTCCCTGCCTCAATTTTTAGGGCAGGACTGTGTTTAAAACAGGGACAGGTCATACTCCAGAGATGGGGCCCTGGCTGGGTGGCTGAAGACATTTCCCAGAAGGTAGGGAGAAGAAGGGTGCAGTGGATTTGGATGGGTGCGGATAGGAGCGAGGACTGCCGGGAGATGAGGGGACAGGCGAGGCAGCTTCACTTGGGATTTGGTCAATGGGGAGTCTCCCCAGGGTCCACAGAGATGACTGCTGCTGGGATTCAGCCTTGGAACTGAGGAAGGCTGATGGCTGGAGACAAGGGCAATGCCTATGGAGGCCTCTATTTTTTTGCGACAATACCTTGCTGAGATGCTCAGGCTGGTCTTGAACTTATGATCTTCCTGCCTCAGCTTCTCAAGTGCTGGAATTACAGGTGTGTGTCACCACAGGTGGGTTTTTGGAGGCCTTTTATGTCTTTCTGAAAGGACCTTCCTCTTGATGCCAAGAGATTTTCTCCTTGAGTGATCTCACTGAGGCCTGTGGCTTGACACATCACACATGTTTTGCATGAGATTCCCCCTCTCTCCTGCCCAGTCTTGGTCCTCACCCGTATGTGTGGATGCATCTATGTGAGTGCCTTCCACTGACTCATCCTCAGTTGAATACAGGAGCTGTCCTACCCCCAGACTGCTGCTAATCTATGCTCCAAATTTATTAAGAAGTACCATTATCTATATAGTCCCCCCTTGCTAGAAACTCCAAGCATTGTGCTGCATTCTTGCGCTCCTCCCCAAATACCTGGCGTAGAAATGTGCCCATCATTGCTCTGGGCTAGGTAATTACCAGCCCTTGCCTGCATTATCGAAAATTTCTAGTTTTTGTATTCCCTGCCAGAATGAGTGTTCTAAAACACAAGTCTGCTCATAGCATTTCTTTGCCTGAAACTTTAGTGATTGTCCATCTTCCTCTGGGTGAGGTCCAGACTTTTAAGATGTCCTGCTAATTGTGGAAGGACCCAGTCCACACTCACCTTCCAAGGGTCATCTTTTCCTACACCACAACTCATTCTTTAGCCTCCCAGTGTGTCCCTTCCTCAGACTCCAGCTGTATCAGACTTGGGCTTCTCTAATCCACTCTATTCGAGCTCACCTCTGGGCCACTGAACACACTGTTCTGCTGTTCTGTCTGCCTGGAACACCCTCCCTGCCTCCCTCTCAGTCCAGCTCTTACTCATCCTTCAGTTCTCAGCTGATACGTCACTTCCTCTGGGAAGCCTTCTGTGACCTCCTGGGCTGGGCTGAGTGCCCTCCTGTGCTCCCACAGTGCCATGTTCATCTCCTCTCCTAGGCTCTGCCCATCTGGTTTGGAAATTCCTGGTTGCTGCTTTGTCTCCTCTGGCCTTGGTTGATTCCTTAAGGGCAGGCGTGGTGTCTTATTCTATGCTTTGCCCCGCTTCTGCCCATGCCAGTATTGGCACTTGGTAGACATCCAATTGATTGAGATGAGTGAGAGGCATAAGATATGCCGCAAGGGGCACTTTTCTGAGGGGTGGACTATCCTCAGGTGGAGTCTCAGGCTGCAGTGTTCTCTGTCTTCCTCCTTCAGAAAGAACATGTGTCCATCCTGCAACTCCAGGATGGACCTAGTTGTGTTCAATGGTGGCACTCTGGAGAGTCTTGGGCTATCCTGGTGAATGAAGTGGGATTCCCTCCAGAGCAAGGAAGCACTCACATGTCCCTTAAATATGCAGTACTTGCCAGGCAGTGTACTAGGCTCCGCACATGCGGTCTGCTAAAATCCTGCCAGGAAGGTAGTATAGGCCCCATTCTTCCTAACATGCAAAACAAGGTTCAGAGAGTTAAAGTGGCTGCACAGCCGTGTGCCAGAGTGGATGAAGGACAAAGAGTTTGTGCCAGACCCCTGACGCCTCTGCCTTCTCAGGTGATGGCAACCCCAAGGAAAGCAGTCCCTTCATCAACAGCACCGACACAGAGAAGGGAAAGGAGTATGATGGCAAGAACATGGCTCTGTTTGAGGTGGGCTGCGAGGGCTGTTGGACCCCCCACTCACCACTGACCATCTGGTTCATCGTCCCTTGGAAAGTGTATCCTCCTTTCGGCCCCTCCCTTATGTTCATCTTCTTCCTCGGGTCTCCCCTAACCCTCCTTCTTCCTCTCTGGCTTTACCCCCTCTACTCCCTGCTCCCCCCTCCTTATTGCATCATTTCCTGTTTCCTGTTCTGCCTGCCTGTTCCTCTTCCTTTCTCTTCTTCTAACTCCTGTGGTTTTGCCCATCTTGCCCCCACTGTCTGCCCCCTACCATCCAGCTCACCCCACCCCCTCTCTGAGACCACCAGCCCCCTAACATGCTGACGCCCTTCCTCTGTAGGAGGAGATGGACACCAGCCCCATGGTGTCCTCCCTGCTCAGTGGCCTGGCCAACTACACCAACCTGCCCCAGGGAAGTAGGGAGCACGAAGAGGCAGAAAACAATGAGGGTGGAAAAAAGAAGCCGGTGCAGGTGGGGCCCTGGGGAGAAGGGATGGGGGAGGAAAGATGGGAGAGAAAAAATGTTCAAATGGAGGGATGGACAATAGAGGTGAAGGGATGGGATGGGGGGCTCAGAGAGGGGAAGGCATGAAAGATGAAGGATGGAGATGAAGGGGTGGAGGGAGGAGATGACTTGAAGGATGGATGGTGGAGGTAGGGGAGGAGAGGAGAGAAAAGGTATAAAAATCAGGGAAGAGGGAGGAAGGGGTAAGGAAGGGGAGCAGAGGGAGGAGCACGGAGGAGGAGTGGGCTGGGGTGTTGGTAATGAATAGGGACTGCGGAGACTGACGTTGGCTTCCCTGGCAGGCCCCACGCATGGGCACCTTCATGGGCGTGTACCTCCCATGCCTGCAGAACATCTTTGGCGTCATCCTCTTCCTGCGGCTCACTTGGGTGGTGGGCATCGCAGGCATCATGGAGTCCTTCTGCATGGTCTTCATCTGCTGCTCCTGTGTGAGTGACACCCCAACAGCTGGGGCTTGGCAGAGGCCTGGGGGTGGGCGGTGGGAGGGTGCAAGCATGAGACCTGAGCTTTTTATAGGAACCACTGCTCATGATCTTTGAGAGTAAATTAGGTCTGACTGGCCCTTCCTGCATCTCAGAGGCTTGGGCCTGATGGCTCCTAACCAGGTGTCACCTTGGTCTGTGTGTGTGTGTAATCACACAAGCAATGCAGATTCAGAGATGACAATGATATGTGCAGAGGAAAAAAAAATACAACTCTCCTATAATCCATAAGAGCTACCCTTTGGTAGGCCCCAATTCACAAAAAGGATGAGATTCTGTACCACAGATAACACTGTGACCAGATCCTTCCCATCCTCTGGAAAATATCAAGTATTCACTGAACACCCCATTCTTGACACATTTAGGTGCCCTGGCACACAACCTCGAGACAGCTCTGCACGTGAGGTAGCCAGTGGCGAAGCTGTTCTGCTCTTCTGTAGATGAGGAGACGGGAACTAGAGAAATGAAACCTCAGGTCATGCGGCTGGTCACGGGCCAAGCTGGGGTTTCCAGAGCTCTCTAGTGCTGTAGCTTCTGCTTCTCCCATTCACACGGTGAACAAGGAGGACTTGGCATGAGGCAAAGTTGGAACAGGCCCAGGAAGAAGCTCTACAGAAGAGAACTTGTGGGTTTGGCCAGTGTTTATGGGGTATATGGTTTGGCCTCCACCCAGGCCACTGTGGCCCCCAGCAGCCACCTCTCTGATGATCTCTTTCCTCACAGACGATGCTCACGGCCATTTCGATGAGCGCAATTGCAACCAATGGTGTTGTCCCTGGTATGTGACTGGGGTCTCTGGGGTGGTGGAAAGGGCCTGATGGTTGGAAGAAGGGATAGTGCCCTGGGCTTTGAGGGTCATCAAGACCCAAGAGAAGCAATATTGCAGACCAGAGGATGGGGTTGGGACTGTTTCTGGGTTGGTAGGAGGAGCTCATTGGGGTGGGGGAGGGAGGCAGTTGCTGGTGTTGAATAGGGCAATGGTGGCCCTCCACCCTCAGCCTGAGACCCTCCTCTCTGCAATTCTGTTTTCTGAGCTATGACCTCCTTATAGGGGTAATTAGCAACATGGTAATTAGCATTGCAAAATCCATGCAGAGAGGTTGGCTGGGTCTCCCAACAGCCTCCTTTCTGGGGGTTGCAGATTGAAGCCCAGAGCGGCCCTCTTCTGTGCTCTGTCACTGAGCCCCCCCATTACCCCCCTAGAGCAATCCAGTGTCCCACATCCCTCTTGCTGATACTAGGCTTTCTCTGCAGCTGGTGGCTCCTACTACATGATTTCCAGGTCTCTGGGCCCAGAGTTTGGGGGCGCCGTGGGCCTCTGCTTCTACCTGGGTACCACCTTTGCTGGGGCCATGTACATCTTGGGTACCATCGAAATCCTGCTGGTGAGAGGGGCTAAGGAGGAGGTGTGGGGTCCCAGGCTGTCAGCCAATTAACCAACACTCTCTGGGCACCTCCTGTAGGTCAGGCCACTCAGTAAGGCCAAAGAGAAATCAGATGTGGTTCTATCTTGAAAGAGTTCCCAATCTAGTTGGGGAGACAAGATACAATAATTATGTAACACAAACAGCTGTCGTTTATCAGGCACCCACTGAGCTCTCAGCATAGTTCCAAGTGCTTTACAGTCATTATCTTGAATCCTTCCAAGGTTTGAGTATTATGATGCCCGTTTTACAAATGACAAGCTTGGAGAGGTGGGACAATTTGCTGAAGGTCACTCAGCTATCCAGGAGGTGGCAGAAGGTGGGTTGACATGAGTTAAAATAATGGAAGAAACACTAGTAATGCCACACAGTAGTTGCTGTTTCGTGATTGCCTGCCATATGAAAGGGCTGTGCTAAGTATTCTAACCATGTCAGCTGTAGAGACTGATAGCTACTGGACTGCAAACAAGAAAAATCATGTGAAGGACCTGTGCAGAGAGATCAGTTAGCAGTAGTGACTGATGGGCTGTGCTCCAAGGACAGAGATGCTGACTTAAGTCTGTGTTCTCCCTGCTTTTTCTGTAGGGTGGATGCTGGTGAGGGTTCCCTGGTTCATAGAAAGTGGAGGTGACATTTCCTAGCCCCTTACCCTTCTGCAAGCCCTCTGGAAATAGTGTATCATTTAGTTTTGTCTGGGTAATTCTCTCATGAGTTGAAAGGCAGCCATTTTACAGATGAGGAAAGCAAGGATTGCAGACCTTAAGGAACATGTGAAAGGACACAAACCTGTGTTTTTCTGATGCCAAAGGCTGTACTTGAGCACCACACTGCCTTGGAGGAGTAGAATGGAGATGCAATAGCTCCTGATTTTAGGGCAAGACAGAAGGAACTGAGGGTGGAGAGGATGAATGGAAAGTCAAAGGCCTGAGGGAGCAAATGGTGAGAGAAGAATAACAGGCCCCTGTGACTTTTAACAAATTAAATATTTTAAAATGCATTGTAAAAGAAATTCTGGGGTTGTGTATGTAGCTGAGTGATAGAACACTTGCTTAGCATGCACAAGGACCTAAGTTTGGTACCCAGCACTCTAAATAAATGAATAGCAGTCATACCATTGCATACAATTGGAAACATATCAAAGTAAAGAAAAAATAAGGAAGAAAAACAATCACCCAAAGAAAATAATCATCTAACATTTTGGTGTGTTTCCTTCTAGTTTTTATTTTTCTATGTGATATGGTATTCTGTCTTTGTAAAATATAATTTCATACCACAAACATTTCCCTAAATAACTGAAAATTCTCTTTATGAATATCATTTATAAGTGAAAATAACTTTTGTATCATCTTAAACATAATATTTAGCATAGAACTTTAGAAAACACAGATGTGCAAAATAAGAGAATATTATCCATAGCTCAGTTATTCACGAAAAAGCACTGTTAATATTTCAGTGTCCCTACAAACACAGATACAGACACGACACACACATATATAAATATTTTTACAGCTAAACTTATAAAAATGAGAAAATAAGACATTTTAAAAGAACTTGACTTTGTCCACCTAATATAAGTAGATTTATTTGTTTATTTGTTTCTGGTGCTGGGGGTTGAACCCAGGTCTTGTGTGCATGCTTAGTACTCAGTCTACCACTAAGATACATCCCAGTCCTGTGCCATCTTTGACAGCTTCATAGTTTGTATGGCATTGTAATTTCTTTACTCAACCTCTAGTAATGAACATGTAACTTCTTTCCCTCTTTCTGTTAGAAATAATAAAACAATAAGTAATCATTAATAACCATTAATAACAAAATAATACAAATAAACAATTGTTCCTAACATCTTTGCACTGTTGTTGTTAAAATATTGCATCATAGCCCTTACAGGACAGGCTGTGCCTGACTCAGCCATCCCATTGTTACGAGGTGTCACTTGCCATATTACATTATGCTATGTGCTGTGACAGGTATCCTTTTTCCCCAAAGCTCCACCCAAACTTTAGATTATGTCCCTGGGGTGATTTTCAGTTGGCCCTTAGTGGGTCACTTGCCTGACCTTCTTGCCCATTTCCTGCAGGCTTATCTCTTCCCAGCTATGGCCATCTTCAAGGCAGAAGATGCCAGTGGGGAGGCAGCAGCCATGCTGAACAACATGCGTGTGTATGGCACCTGTGTGCTCACCTGTATGGCCACCGTGGTTTTTGTGGGTGTCAAATATGTCAACAAGTTTGCCCTGGTCTTCCTGGGTTGTGTCATCCTCTCCATCCTGGCCATCTATGCTGGGGTCATCAAGTCTGCCTTTGACCCACCCAACTTCCCGTGAGTGCAGCCTCCTCTCCCAGCTCTATTTCAGGGTGTATACACCAGTCTCTGCCAAGCCCCCTCTCCCCACCTCTCAGAATCTGTGTGATGTGAGTTGTGGGAGCCACCTGCCTTGGGAGGGAAAATCTCCAGTGGTTTGGGGGCAATTTCTTCAGGGCAGAATAACTTTTCTGGGGGTGGGAACAATTTCCCTTGTGAGACTCAATGGCTCGCTAGTGGGGTGGCCTTAAGAACTGAATGGAAATGACTTCTGAAGGGATGAACACTGTGATAGGGAAGAATTTCCTGGATGGGATCATCTCCTGGAATAAGACAAACTTAGTCTTGCAATACTTCCCCAGGATGGCAAAAGACAGAGGGTTCAGGACTTCGATCCCAGTTGGTTCTGTCGCTCTTCCTAGGGCAGATTCCCCTCCATTCCAATGGGCCCAGAGAACAGCACCTGAGGCCGTTGTCCATGGTGCTGAAAGAGCATCTTGCTAATGTAGTGATTCTCTTCCACCTTGGTGCATCAGAATCGTTTGAAGATCTTTGCTGGGCTCCATCCAAATTCAAACAGACTCTCCGAATGTGGGTCCCTGGTATATGTGTTTTTAAAGGTCCCCCAGAGGTTTTTTGTTTTGAAGCCAGGGCAAGGCCATGTCCCTCCCCATCATCCTTGCTTGTTTTTCTCCCTAGGATCTGCCTCCTAGGGAACCGCACACTGTCTCGTCATGGCTTTGATGTCTGTGCCAAGCTGGCTTGGGAAGGAAATGAGACGGTGACCACGCGGCTGTGGGGCCTTTTCTGCTCTTCCCGCTTCCTCAATGCCACCTGTGATGAGTACTTCACCCGAAACAATGTCACGGAGATCCAGGGCATTCCTGGTGCTGCCAGTGGCCTCATCAAAGGTCTGGGGAAGGAAAGAGGGCTGGTATCCAGGGAGAACCGCAGGGATTATAGGTTAAGTGGTCAGGATTATGAGGCTCTCCTTGAGACAGCAGTTAAATTCAATCAGCTTTAATTGATCATCTGCTTTGGGCCTTGTTCTATCCTAGGCATCATGGAGGGGTAGAGATTTAAAAGGAGAACCAGGCATGGTGGTGCATGCCTGTAATTCCAGCGCTCAAGAGGCAGAGGTTATAGGATCACTGCAAGTTCAAGGCCAGCCTAGGCTACATAGCAAGACCGTGTCTTAAAAGAAAAAGTGTGTGTGGGGGGGAGTATTTCATCACTAGTAAGAAAGAAAGTCACCAATTTAACAAGTATTCACTAATCAAGCACCTACTAAGTACCTAGTACTATGATAAGTAGTAGGAACACATAATAAGTCACAGTCCTTGACTTCAAGGAGTCTAGTGACAGAGACAGATGTATTAGCAAATAAATTATGACACAAGTAGATGTGTACTCAATGAACAGAGGACTCTCAGGGGAGAGAGTGCTTTTGTGTATGAGGTGACAAGACTAGGCTTCCTGTACTCACTTGAGATTTTTGAAGGACAAATAAGGTTGTCAGTTATATCGGGGAATAAGGGAATCACAAATCAAAGAAGAGTTGGTTTAATGCACGCAGACAGAGCAGCATATTGTGTCTTCCCAACCATAAGTAATTTGGTATGATTGGGGGATAAAGTGCAGAGGAAGAAGGGCAAGAAATGATGTTGGTGAGCCTGGCATGAACCAGATTGTGGCAGCCCTCAGAAGGCATGTGGAAGAGTTTAGGGTGTATTCTGAAGACAGTTGGAGTCCAAGAGGAAGCCGATGCTGTGAGCCCAGGGAAGAGATGAGAGTTTGCTTAACCAGAATGACAGAGGGATGTCGGTGAGAATGGAACAGAAATTTTATTCAGGGATGTTTTATCTCCTGGGAGGTATTTGGCCATGACTGTACAGAGTTTTGATTGTCAAAATTGGAGGGGCGCTACTGCTTTTAGTGGGAAGATGCTGCCTTTAGGTTAAGATGCTGCTGAACAGTCTATACCTGCAGTGGTCTGAGACAGCCTTCCATAGCAAAGAATCATCTGGCCTCAAATGTCACTGGTGTCAAGTGGGAGGCACACTGGAATGGAAAGAAGGGGCATCCTTGAAATGTTAAGGACAGCACACGGGCAGAAGTTGGAGGTGTTTTGAGGTGGGGCAAGGGGGAGGAGCAGTTGAGAGCAGTGCCAACGTATCTGAATTGGATGGGGGTGCTATTATGGAGATAAGAGATGCAGAAAAGGTTGGAGGGAATGATAAGATCAGTTTGGGATATACTGAGTCATTTTGAGGTAGGTCTTTATGTGTCTACCTTACTAAATTAAACTATTTGAGGGCAAGCACTGAGTTGGATTTATCTGTGAAATCTCTGGCCCAAAGCAGGAGCTTAAGAAATGCTGGTGGGTATAAAATAGAGCCAGGAGGAGTGAGATGTGATTGGACTTTACCCTTACTTTTTTTGCCCAACCCACCTCCTGGCCTCAGAGCTCTGGTCCTCTGACTTCCAGCCTTCCTCCTGAGCATTCTGTCTCCCCGCAGAGAACCTGTGGAGCTCCTACCTGACCAAGGGTGTGATCGTGGAGAGACGCGGGATGCCCTCGGTGGGCCTGCCAGATGGCACCCCCATCGACATGGACCACCCCTACGTCTTCAGCGATATGACCTCCTACTTTACCCTGCTGGTTGGCATCTACTTCCCCTCAGTCACAGGTGAAGGGGAGCTCAGAGAGGGAGGACTCTGCCTGGGACTGGGTGGGCAGGAGACAGACAATGATGAGGGTGGGAATTCTTAGACCGATAGCCCCCTCAAGTAAGCAGAAGCCAGCAGTTCAGTCCCCACTGGCCAGATGAGGAAACAAAGGCTGGAACGTGCCTAGGATCTTACAGGAGTCAGCATGCCAGGACTAGATCCCGGGCTCCCTGGTTCCAAGATCTGTCCCTTCTCCTCTCTCTGTCTGGCTCCTGTCTGAGCTTCTCCTCTGTTCACAGGGATCATGGCTGGCTCGAACCGCTCTGGCGACCTGCGGGATGCTCAGAAGTCCATCCCCACTGGCACCATCCTGGCTATCGCCACCACCTCCGCTGTCTGTATCCTGTGCGGCTGGGCCGGGAGCTCCCTGGTGGGGGAGGCTGGAGGGTGCGCGGCTGAGGTCGCTGCCTTACCTGGCTGGTTCGGGAGAAGTTGCGTGGGGGTGGTGCTCTACTTTGGGGTTTCTCCTTCATCCTGTGCTGCAGATATCAGCTCCGTTGTTCTGTTTGGGGCCTGCATTGAAGGAGTCGTCCTGCGGGACAAGTAAGTCAGAGAATTCGGGTTGATCCTGTTTTGGAGGAGGGGAGGGCACAGGAGGCTGAGTTCTGGGAAAGGGGTTGCTGGGCCCGGTTTAAGGAGCTTGTGGGAGGGAGGCCTCTAGGGTCACCTGCAAACTCACCTTATTATTATATTTTATCTTTCCCATGTTATTCCAGGTCAGGAAGCTTGAATGATGTCTCATTTCCTTTAGGATTTTGATACTTGCCTTTTCTTTTGTTTAAAATCTCATTAATTCATTAGCATTGACTGGATGTTTATATCGTGGTGACCGTCTAGGGCTGTAGGGGGAGCAAAGATAAATGACACACAGTTTTTGCCCTGAAGGAGTTCTTTGGGGATTGTGATCACACTTGCTAAAAAAACTTTAAATGAGCCAGGTGTGGTGGTGCACGCCTTTAATCCCAGCACTCGGGAGGCTGAGGTAGGAGGAGCGTTGTGAGTTCGAGACCGGCTTGGGCTACAACAGGAGAGCAAGGCCAGCCTGAGCTACATAGTGCGACCCTGCCCCAAAAAAACCAGGGCTGGGAGTTTGGCTCAGTGACTTAAGCGCCTGTCTGACAGGCGCGAGGTTGTGAGTTCAATCCCCGGTGCTGCAAAAAAAGAAAACAAAACAAACAAACAAACAAAAACACTTTAAATGCAGAGCAGTGAAAACGACCATAAATAAGGCCACAGGGGCTCTGGGAGCTCACAGAGGACTGCAATCCTGTCCTCAGGAGATTGAGAAAGGCTTTCCAGATGAGGTGGGCTGGGAAGTGTCTTATGTATCTCCAAGTTGATCTTTTACCAACCACGAACTGGAAATATTTGAAAAGATAATTACATTTATAATGCACATGTACAGACTTTCTTCTTTGCCACTACTCCCTAAACAATACAGCAGAACAGCTATTTCTAGAGCACTTACATTTTGTTAGATACTGTACACAATCCCCAGATGATCTAAAGTTTATGAGAGAATGTGCATAGGTTATGTGCAAAAATTGTAACGTTTGCTGGGCATGGTGGCGCATGCCTTTAATCCCAGCACTCAGGAGGCTGAGGTAGCGTTATGAGTTCAAGGCCAGCTTGGGTTACAACGCGAGTGCAAGGCCGGTCTGAGCTACATAGTGCGACCCTGCCTCAAAAAACCAGGGCCGGGAGTTTGGCTCAGTGACTTAAGCACCTGTCTGGCAGGTGCGAGGTTGTGAGTTCAACCCCCGGTGCAGCAAAAAAAAAAAAAAAAAAAAAAAAAAAAAAAAAAAAAATTGGAACGTTTTATGGGAGACACTTGAGCATCACAGATTTGGTATCCACCAGGAGGGTGGAACCAGCCCCTCTGAATACTGAGGGACAGTTGTGTCTCATTCATCCATTCCATTTTCAGTGTTGAACAGAGATTAGGCAACTAGGATGGGGAAGGGCATAGCAGGCAGTGGGGACAGCCAAGTGTGTTTCCTCATGTATGTGCACTCGTGTGCATGTATGTGGCTATGAACAATTTAGTACCCCAAAGCCCTCCCTTCTGGAGGGCGTGTGTGCTCACTATGAGCAGGGGAAGGGAGGAGGTCACTTTCTAGGGTACCCCTGGCCTGGGTTAGGTAATGTAAGGGGAGCATGAGGCTGGAGACCTAGGCTAGAGTCAGGATGCAGGCTACACTGCAGCTTTACTTTAGTATTATTATTTAAATGGAAGTTTTAATAGTTTTATTTAAATGAAAGGTTTTAAGCAGGGTAATGACCCGGTCAAGTGGACAGCATGCATATATTACACCTGTTAGTTTCAGGGCAGTTTGACTTCTACTTCATTTAATCACGGACCTCACACAGCACTGCACAGCAGACCGTGCACCGCAGCTCTTCCTTGGAGCTTTGGAGTCTTTCACCAGTGGTCCCTTTGAGCGCATCCCCAGGCACAGAGCTCTTCACCTACTCTGGCAGCATCTTCCATTTTTTCTCTTCCTTCCTCCCTCTCTCCCTCCATCTCTCTTTCCCTTCCTCCTGCCCTATCTCCCTCCTTGCCTTTCTCCCTCCCTTCAGTCCTTCATTCCTTTCTTCCTTCCTACTTTTCCTTTTTTTCTTTTAATGCTTTTGAGAATCAGTCTCGCTATGCTGCCCAGGCTGGTCTCACACTCCTGGGCGCAGGCTCTCCTCCTGCCTTGGCCTTCTAAGTAGCTGGGACTGCAGGGTGTGGGAGCCTCTGTGTCCAACTTGAATCTTTGTTTTGAGATAGTGTTGTTGTTAGAGAATTTTTTTGGGGGGTTCTTATGACATCAGTACAGGAGCCAGAGCCCCATTCTCCACATGGACACAGATCCTAACAGCCTCAGGATAGTGTAATACTAACACTTGGCCATTTACTAGAATCACATTGGTACCATGTTCTGGGTGTGGTCTCAACGTGTTATATATTGGACCTCCTTTTCCTCCCTCCCCTCAGCAACTGTATGAGATAGGCTTATAGTAAGTCTTGTTTTCTGGCTAAGAAAACTGAGGCTCGGAGAGGTTCAATGACTCACTCAAGGTCACACAGGCAAAAAGCGCCCAGGATATTTGGAGCGCATCTCTCATCTGACCCCTACAGAGCCCAACCCTGTGGTCAGCGGCGTTATTCCTGCGGTTGGTGTGGGGAGACCCACCCTGGAAATCCAGGCAGCAATGCTCACCCGGCACCTCCTGTCTGCTTACTGCTTTACTCCAGGTTTGGTGAAGCTGTGAATGGCAACCTGGTGGTGGGCACGCTGGCCTGGCCGTCACCCTGGGTCATTGTCATCGGATCCTTCTTCTCCACCTGTGGGGCTGGGCTGCAGAGCCTCACGGGGGCCCCGCGTCTGCTGCAGGCCATCTCCCGGGATGGCATAGTGCCCTTCCTGCAGGTCAGTGTGGGCAGGAGAGCGGCCTCACCCAGTAGCTCAGCTGGCCAGGCCCCTGCCCGGAGACCCCACGGTGAATGAGGGCCACTGCAGCCTTGAGCTGTCCCCTGGGCACTTCTGCCCAGCGCTGCACTGAGAGCAATGGGTGGACTTTATTTGGGATTTGGCCCATGGTCAGTCCATCTGTCCGAGCATTTTCTGCTTTCAGGGGAAAAATAAAAGTGCCCTTCTTCAGGCCCCAGTGGGTGGTCAGGGACTTAGAGAGGAAGGCAGAGCACAGGAAGAGGGTGGGTCGCTCCATGATGCTTGAGACAAAGAATTATGGCGCACACAGGCATGGCTGCTTGCTGGCCTCCCAAAGGCTCCTTTCTCATGTGCACTCCTGGAGCATCTTTTCCCTTCAGAGGTCATTTGAACTGCATTGCACTTGGGTGTCAGTATCAGGTGGCAAACGCCTGCTATCCCCTTGGGCTTCCTAGAGGATGAGGATACAGCCTCCTCTCTCTACCCCTCCCTGGTTGTAGCATTGCCGCCTGTAGCCACTGGTTCCCAAGACTAGGGGAGAGAGGCAAGAAGTCCTTAAGGTCTCAGTCCCCTCATTGTGGTTGCTTTGTCCCCAGGTCTTTGGCCATGGCAAAGCCAATGGAGAACCAACCTGGGCTCTGCTGCTGACTGCTGGCATCTGTGAGATCGGCATCCTCATTGCCTCCCTCGACGAGGTTGCCCCCATCCTTTCCATGTGCGTGTCTGGCTTTGTGCCCTCCCCATTAGCTCCGTGTGCTTCTCCACCTGGGTCCTCCAGCTGTGACCCTGACAGCCCAGCCAAACACTTTAACGACTCTGAGAAGTTTCTCACTGGTCAGAGAAGCCCGTCCTGTTACATAGAGCTTTATCCCCAGAGACGTCTGGCTGTGTTGTAGAGGACTTGGCCTTTGAACCACTTCCTAAGCACCAGAGCATGGTTTCCCTCTTTCTGTCCCTGTGCCTTGTTTCTGTTTCTGTGCTTCTTTGGCATCTGTGTTTCTCGGGGGTCTTGCTGTGTTCTAGGTTCTTCCTGATGTGCTACATGTTTGTGAACCTGGCCTGCGCAGTGCAGACCCTACTGAGGACGCCCAACTGGAGGCCACGCTTTCGCTATTACCATTGGTGGGTGCCCTGCCCTGCCCCCCACACCACTAAACCATTACTTCTTCCCAGCCCCCAGTCCCAGCCCAGGGCTATGGAGCCCACGTTTGAAGAAGACACCCCATTTTTATCTAGCTTTGTAGCCCAGCTAGTATGAGAAAAGTCCTGGAGTAGGTCTTTTCGTAGCCATGACTAATAATGTACCGCAACTTGAAATGGCCCACTGTAACCCCTCCGCTGGGCCCAGCATCTTACTGTATAGCATGGAGGTTAGAGTCAGCCCCACCTGGATTGAAAATAGAATTGTACTTCCTGTCAGGCTTTGGGCTGATGACGTAGCTTCCCAGCACTTAGTTTGCCCATCTGTGATATGGGTACATTAGCTTCACCGCTCTCTCGGGACTCTGGTAAGCATCCTAGTGCTGGTGTAGGGAAGATGGTCATTCCTAGGAGGCTGCATTCTTCCTATCATAGCACTGTACAGCTTTTCATGCCCACCATGGAACTGCAGGAATAATATGAATAATATGAGCTTGAACAGGAAAAGGGACTGGTCCAAGGCCACCCAGGAGGAGGATGGTGTGATGGGACTCAGACCTGCTTTGCTGGGAGTCTCGTCCTGGACCTTCTGCTTCCAACTTCTAGAGACCTCTGTCTAGAACCATGTGGCTAGGACTGTCTGGCAGGCTCAAAGGCACAGGGACAGGGAGGTGTGGCTCAGGAGGTGGGTGGGGCATACGGTGCTCACGGTGCCAGTAGTGTGCGCGTCCTTAGACCTGACTGTGGCTGCCCAGGTCTTGCTCAGGCTCTGTCCCACCTCTTGCTGGAAGCCTCAGCTCCCCTGATGTCCCTGCCAGGACTGAGAGGCTGGTCTCTCTCCACTGTCCAGGACCCTCTCCTTCCTGGGCATGAGCCTGTGCCTGGCCCTCATGTTCATCTGCTCCTGGTATTATGCGCTGGTGGCCATGCTTATTGCTGGACTCATCTACAAGTACATCGAGTACCGCGGGTGAGTGTGGGAAACGGGAAAGGCTGAGGGGCAGGAGCACTGGCGGGTGTGGGGACGAGGCAGGGAGGGGGAAGGACAGCGCTGGGCGGGGGAGGTGAGGGGGATACAGGGTGGGATTGGGAGATGGGGACTGGGCCTTTCAGAAATGGACAGAAAAGATGGGAGAATGGATTCAGAAGCAAGTTTCCAGGGAAACAGCTTGATGGAGCCAGGTAGCAGGAGTGACAGGTCTGTTGCTTCTGAGCCTGAGATTAGATGGCTGGGCCCTGGGGCAGCCAGTTCTGTGCCAATGGTTCTCCCTGTCACTCTCTGGCCTCACGCGGTCCCCTTCCTGGCCCCCAGGGCAGAGAAGGAGTGGGGCGATGGCATCCGAGGCCTGTCTCTCAGCGCGGCTCGCTATGCCCTGTTGCGCCTAGAGGAAGGGCCCCCACACACCAAGAACTGGAGGTGAGTGGCGAGGGCACAGGTGCAAGGGGGTCAGGGTCAGGGCAGCAGTGGAGCAGGGGCCAGACTTACTCACTTGCTTCATTTTGCTGAGTGGCACCAGACGAGCCTGGCCTTGCCCAACACCACGGCTGACATGAGTCTTAGACATGTGTTCTCCAAAGCCTGCCCACCTTGCCATCCACCCGACCATCTACTCATCGATTTATCCAAAAAACCTGAGAACGCGTGATATGTGGCAAGCTGCCTCCCAGTCTTTGGAGAGGTAGTGAGGTCACAGTTCTGTGGCGATGGCACACAGAGCCAGATAAATGTCATGTCTTGTAGCATTTACCCTCTCACTTTGAGAGCAGCAATAGCATCTCTTAGGAATCTCTAGATTTGATTCCTGTGAAGTCAGGAGCCAGAGAAGGTCTCAGGAGTCACAGGAAGAAGCGGGTCAGAATCCTCCCCTCCTGCTGAGCTCTCAGCCACGGTGCCTTCTAATTGGCTGCCTTGCCTGCCCAACCCTCCTTACCCATGCCCCCCAGGCCCCACTGTGCTAAGAGTAAGGCTGCACCTCTGAACTATGCGTAGGAACTATTGCCTTGTCCTTGTTGATGCTGATTAAACCAGGACTTCCAGAAGCGAGAGCTTTGCATTACTTGTCTGTGAATTCTCAGTTGATCAGCACAGAGTCTAGCCCAAAGTAGGTGCTTGGAGGGGTTTGTTGGATGAATGAACTAAGGTGGCTAGGTGAAGAAGGAAATGAGTGGATAACTGGATGGTAGGATGGATAAATGTGTATCTATATAAGAGGGTAGTTGGTTTAATAGATGGATACGGGAATGGATAGCAGGTAGGTGAATGTGTGGGTAACTGAGTGAATAAGGCACATGTAGGTAAATTAATAAGGATGTGAGTGAATGATTGAAGGATAAAATGAATGAGGGCACAGACAGACAGATGAGTGTTGTAGGTGGACAGAGAGGTGGGTGGCTGGGTGGATACGTGAAGGGGTGAATGAAGGCCTTGCTATCCAAGGAAATGTGTGGTTA
This sequence comes from Dasyprocta punctata, assembly GCA_004363535.1. NCBI lineage: Eukaryota > Metazoa > Chordata > Mammalia > Rodentia > Dasyproctidae > Dasyprocta > Dasyprocta punctata. Next base: position 143,785 of record RJWM01001083.1, on the reverse strand, counting down.
GGTGGATGTTAAGCCAGTTGTGTGGGTGATGGGGTACAGAGGATGATGGCTTGGTGAGGGATGATGGGTGGATGGTGGGTGGTTGGTTGGGGAGGAGGTAGATGGGTCACACGACTCTGCACCCCCTTCAGGCCCCAGCTGCTGGTGCTAGTGCGTGTGGACCAGGACCAGAATGTGGTGCACCCTCAGCTGCTCTCGCTGACCTCCCAGCTCAAGGCAGGGAAGGGCCTGACCATTGTGGGCTCTGTCCTGGAGGGCACCTTTCTGGATAACCACCCCCAGGCCCAGCGGGCAGAGGAGGTGAGTAGCGTATTGGGGATCATCAGGAAGTCCAGCTCAGCCCCTCTGTACTTTCCTTCCTTATATGTTTGGGTCAGAGGGGGCTCAGTTTCTGACTTCTTTCTTAGGGTCCCGAGACTGAGTTCCTTAAAATTCGATCCATAGAACCAAAGAGCTTCAGAGCCAAAGGGCCCATTTTATGGATAAGGAAACTGAGGCTTAGAGAAATCAGGTCATCTAAGGACAAAAATTGAGACCCAAATTAGGACTGCTTGACACCCACTCCAGGCTTCTTCTTGCCAAAGTATAAACATTTCAAAGTGTTTTCACATTCGTGGCCTCTTTCAATATACACTGCGCGAAGTTGGCAGGGTGAGTACCCACAGTTGACTGAGGAAGAAACCGAAGCGCAGACAGGGAAAGCAGCTTGTGGAAAGTCACAAAGCTGGCTGGAAGCCTCGTCAGGTCCCTGGCACTCTGTCACCTGCTTTTGGCTCCATCCCTGGTCTACACTGCAGAGCTTGTGTGGCCCAGGGCAGCCTGGGCCCGCATTAAGTCCGAAGAGGAGTTTGAACCCATGGGCAGTAGAGGGAGCAGAGGGAGCCTATGAACGGGCCTTCCTCCTCTCAGGGCAATGGCTGGGAGTAGAGACAGAAAACGGGGCCTGAGGGAGTCGAGGTGAGACAGGGGAGGGGCACCCCTAATGGCTTGTGACAGTTGCTGTTTCTGCCTCACTGAGCCGTTCACACCAATCTGTCAGGACCCGGAGCTGGAGGCCTGGACTCGTCAGCACAATTCAGCACGCCATGGCTGAGGATGTGCTGTGGGCCAGACACTGGGCTAGGCACAGAGCACTGGAGATGTTTAAGAGCAAGTTGCCAGTTTGCAAGGTGGCCACAGGCTGGTGGGGGAGACAGAACCTATCTGCACAGAAGGCCGCGAACTCCTTGGCTGCTGCTGAATGCTGGGTTAGGGTTAGGGACAGCAGACCGCACAGTGGGTCTGTGTTTCTCACGTGTTAGGCAGCGTACGCAGCCCTCACAGGCGCCATGTCCTGTAGTCTTCCTCTTCCTAAGTGAGGTGGCTGTCATGAGCCCTGTTTGACAGATAGGCACAGAGGTTAGATGACTTGCTCAAGGTTATGGCCAAGAGGCAGCAGGGATGGAAATTAACCTCTGTCTGTTTGACATCAGGGCAGTGGTTGGGGAGAGATGACTGGAGTGAGATTCTTAGGATCTGAATCTCCGCAGTATCACCAGCTGTGTATCCTTGAGCAAGTCTATTTTCTCAAGCCTCAATTTCCTCACTGATAAAGTGGGAATATTAAGAACACTTCCTTCAGTGTGGGTTAAGTGTGCATTTAAAATGCTTATCAGAGCCCAGTGTGGTGCTGCACACCTCCAATCCCAGCACTTAGGAGGCTGAGGCAGGAGGATTGCCGCAAGTTTGGGGCCAGCTTGGGCTACATAGTGAGTTCAAGGCCAGCCTGAACCACATAGATAGATTTTGTCCACTCCACACCCCCACACAAAAAAGCTTATTACTGTGCTACTTAAAAAGTGTTAAAACAAATGGGCCAAACAGAGAAGCCCAGTTGAACTCTGGTCTGGGTGGAAGAATTGTCTGGAGAAGGTCACATTTGGGTTGGGCCAGGCAGGATTAAGTACAGTAGGCAGGGGTGTGTTGGGATGGTGATGCAAAGTTGTCAGGCAGGAGGTGGCCAGAAGGGAGACAGGAGGGAGGCCTGAGGCTGGTTCTTACCTGCACCCTACCCCCAGTCCATTCGGCGTCTGATGGAGGCAGAGAAGGTAAAAGGCTTCTGCCAGGTGGTGATCTCCTCCAACCTGCGTGACGGCGTGTCCCACCTGATCCAGTCTGGAGGCCTCGGGGGGCTACAGCACAACACCGTCCTTGTTGGCTGGCCCCGCAATTGGCGGCAGAAGGAAGATCACCAGACCTGGAGGAACTTCATTGGTAACACTGCGGTTTGCATGTAGAGGAGGGTGGCAGTGGGCTTCATGGGGTCTCATGGTTTTCCCAAGAATGGCACACACGTGGATTGGACATGCTCACAGCTGGGCGTGTGCCAGCCACTGTGTGAGGTGCTGGGGACTCAGCTGTGAGTGGGACAGTCATGGCTCACAGGATCTGGGTGGTAGAGAGGGCAAGACAGGGGGATCGGTCACAGCCTTGAAGTCATGGGGGCTGGGTCTACATCTCGTCTCTGTCCTTCCTATCGACGTGATTGCATCCACATGACTCCTGCTCTCTGAGCATCAGACTCCTTGGTAATAGCCAGGAATAGAAATATAAAAACTAACATTTATAGAATGTGTTCTGTGTACCCGACAAGTTCAGCTTTTGTGTATTTCTTTCATCAGTCCTATGATGGCTACTATTGTTTTCTTTGTTTTATTGGCGTGAGATGGAGGCACAGAGAGATTAAGCAATGGGCCCCAAGTCACACAGCTGGGAAGCTGGGTTTGAACCAGTGCAGAGGTTGCACTGTTAACTCCAAGTGATTCCATCTCCTATGAGGATTCTTTGAAGCCATGCCTGGCGGACTCTTAACAAATAGAGCAAATGATGTTATTGCCATTTGACAGGTGGGAAAACTAAGGTCCAGCGAGGTTGAGGGGCTTTCTCAGGTCCAAACAACGTATTTTATATGAGGCTCAGGCTCAGGCAGATGTTAGTTTTTTGACTGTTTAGCCCAAGGCCAAGGCCAGGAGGGGTGGGGTAGGGTGTGAGATGCCAGGGGCCCTTGGGAGTGCTGCTGGGCATTGGAGAGACCAGAATCACCTTTCCCCTTTTGATCCTCTTCTTGGTCTCCCCAGAACTGGTTCGGGAAACTACAGCTGGACATCTGGCTCTGCTGGTCACCAAGAACGTTTCCATGTTTCCTGGGAACCCTGAGCGCTTCTCCGAGGGTAGCATCGATGTCTGGTGGATTGTGCATGACGGAGGCATGCTCATGCTGCTGCCTTTCCTGCTGCGGCACCACAAGGTGAGTGTGTGGATGTGAGCGCAAGCAAGAGTGTGTGTGTGTGTGTGTGTGTGTGTGCGCGCATGTGCACACACCTACGGGCAAGGCTTCTGGGCCCTGGCCACAGTTGGCCTTCGCATCCTTCCTCTCCTGTGAGCCCCTGGGACAGGGATCTAATCACCTCCTGTGTTCCAGGGTGTTAGGAATTGATTGTGTCTGCTTACAGATGCATTGTTTCAAAGGTAAGCAATGCTTAACCCAAGCAAGTGTTACTTTACTGGGGGAACCTCAGACTTAAGCAAGGGAGGCCTGGCAGGGAGTGGCCTTTGAGATAAAGGATTTCAGACCTGCATGTGTGTGTGTGTGAGGAGCAGGTGGGAAGGGTGAGTGAACCTGAGCCTCTGACTGTGGATCTTCTGGTTGCACTGGGGCTGGACATTCTTGGATCCACTTCACTCTTTGCAGGTCTGGCGCAAGTGCAAGATGCGAATCTTCACCGTGGCCCAGATGGATGACAACAGCATCCAGATGAAGAAGGACCTGACTACATTTCTGTATCACTTGCGTATCACTGCGGAGGTGGAGGTGGTGGAGATGGTGAGTCTGCAGGAGCCCCTCAGAAGTTCTGGAGTCCCTGCCATTGTTTCCTCTTGGTGCCAGCACACATAATGGCAGCCCCAATACCCATCCGCAGATGATGCCGTATCCCATCCCCCTCACCCACCTCTCGGCTTCTCACATCCAAGAGGTCGTCCATTCATCCCTTTGCCTCATAAGAACAGACATGTCTAATAGTGTTCTTTCTATGCCAGGCACTGTTCTATGCACTTTATATGTAGTAATTCTCACAACAACAAATGGGATAGATATAATTACCAGTATTTCCACCTTACAGATTAGAATGTTGAGGTTAAGTAATTTACCCCACAATATACAGTTAGTGGTAGACCAGAATTCAAACCCAGGCAGGCCGGCTTTAGAGTTTGTGTCCCTGGTGGTTACCCTGTGCAACCTCTTGTCTATCCATCCCCTCTAACTGACCCATCCATCCACCCATCCCTCTGTGTACTCATGAATCTACCTGTGTACTCTCTGATGTACCCATTCTTTCACCTCTCCATTCATCCATGTATGTATCCATTCATCCCTTTGTTCTTTTTCTTACTTTTTCATTCTCTCAGGTAATTAATTCATATGCTCATCCGTTAGTTCATCCATTCACACACCTGGTCCTATGCTGGGTTAAATGGAGAATGAGCTGCCTGCTCTCCCAGGTCATTGCCCTCTCTGCATTGTCTTTGCCTCCTGCAATGATTGGTGAAGTTAGGGCATGGGATAGGGACACCCTAAGCTGGCAAGAGGAAGAGGGCCTGCCTCCCATCCCCGGGCCTTGCACCTGAGCTCAGGACTCATGCTTTCCTCTCCTGCCCCCCTCAATGCACCTCTCCCCTGCCTGCCCACAGCATGAGAGCGACATCTCAGCTTACACTTACGAGAAGACATTGGTGATGGAGCAGCGCTCCCAGATCCTCAAACAGATGCATTTGACCAAGAATGAGCGTGAGCGGGAGGTGAGGTCACCCTGGTGGGGTTCTCAGAGCCTTAAGCTGCTGCCAGCTCTGCATCTGCTCAGCTATAGGATGGGCCAGGTTTGACACCTCTGGTATTAGAGCTGCTGCCTTTGCCCCAGTCACCCTTATTCCCCACTGCTGTTGTACCTGCCCAGGCCCTCAACCAAGGCAGAGAGACCTTGGCATGTGGGATAGATATCCCCTTCTTTATGAGATTTCTGGGGCTTAGGGGGAGAATAGTGGATGCTAAATATGCACGGATGACAATTTCTGAGAGGTGTGGGCTGCCAGTGTGGGAGACAAGTGTTCATGGAATAGGCTTTCAGAAAGTGGGTAACAGATGGCTATTTAGAGATATGGCTGATGAGTAGGAGTTAGGGGCAAACTTCCCAGGGTGTGGTTGATGGATTCTCAGGGGTAATGATGATGGGCCCCCATATGGTATGGATATAAGATCTCTGTGTGGAGCACTGGTCCTCTAGAGTATGGATGAAAGAGCCACACCAGGGAGTGGAGTTCTTGGAGAAATGAGTGATGATCCCTCAGGGCTGGAGATAGAATAGTTCCTGGAGGTGGGCACTAGCTCATTTGGGGAACAGGTGGCAGACCCTATAGGAATGGTGACAGAATCATGGCTTATGAGTTTCCCAGGAGTGGATAATATATTTCTCAAAATGTGGCTGATGGGAAATCAGGGCAATGAATGGTGGGTACCTCTTTGAGGTGGGAAGGATGGTTCACACAAGGATGAGGGTGTTACCCATGGGTGACAGTAACTATGAGATGTGGTGCATGCACTGACTGCCCAGAACTGATGTGGACCATGAAACTAGGCCAGAGCCTAGCTGTTCCGGGTGTTAACAGGTGGCAGGGAGGTTAGGGGCTCTGGAGAAGGGTGCCCAGATCAGTGGGGCAGCAGCTATTTGATCTTGAAGCACTGCACCTTTTTAACAACTGGTACATTTCCAGAAAGTGCACATCCTGGCAGAACATCAGCTGCATGGTGGCTCTTGGCAGGGCATGGGTGGTGTCTCCCAGCAGAGCTGGCAACCTGTGTCATTCCTTAGATCCAGAGTATCACAGATGAGTCTCGAGGCTCGATCAGGAGAAAGAATCCAGCCAACACTCGGCTCCGCCTCAATGTCCCAGAAGAGACAGCTGGTGACGGCGAGGAGAAGCCAGAGGAGGAGGTGTGCAGCTGGGGTGGTTTGGTTTCAGCCAGTGGGAGGAGAATGTTTGGCCACAAGAGGAGTCACCCGGTCGCCCTTCATTCATCCCTCAGGTGCAGCTGATCCATGACCAGAGTGCTCCCAGTTGCCCCAGCAGCTCACCATCCCCGGGGGAAGAACCTGAGGTGGAGGGTGAGACAGACCCCGAGAAGGTGCATCTCACCTGGACCAAGGACAAGTCGGCAGCAGAAAAGAATAAGGGTCCCAGTCCCGTCTCCTCCGAGGGCATCAAGGACTTCTTCAGCATGAAGCCGTACGGGCCTGGGGGCTGGGGCCGGGGCCGGGGCCGGGGCTGGGCTGGCAAGCCTAGAGGGTCTCGCTCTCCATAGCAGAATGAGAGGAGGGGTCCGGGCCTGGCAGTCTGAAAACCCAGCACAAGTGCCGTCTTCCTCGGAGGATGTAGGGGCTGGGCCTGATTGCTAAGCGTGGGGACTCCTGGGTTCAGGAGGAAGGCACAGGATGGTGAGGTGTGGAGGGGCTGGGAGAGCCAGAACTGTGTCTGCTCAGGGCGGATGGTAGTGGCAGCCTCTTCCTTTTCCTGACCCCTCTCTTTTTCTTTCTCTCTTTGCTTCTGTTGTGTCTCCTGAAGGGAGTGGGAGAACTTGTAAGTGCTTCTGCATTTTTTCATTTTCTCTCCTAGGTTGGCCAGGGTCTCTACTCGCCTCACTCTTTCATGGACGCCCGCCCCTCGTCCCCCCCACCAAGGGATACCCCTGACCTCCCGGGTCTCTGAATAGCCCAGCTTGGAGAGGTCTGGGGGTTGGCGGTTCCTGAATTGCGAGGACCAGGCCCCAACAGCCTGGCTCTGGCTGTAAGGGCGGCTGAATCCAGCCCCGCTTCCCCCGCCTCACCGCTCTTCTCCCCGCCCCGCTCCCGCAGGAACCAGTCCAACGTGCGGCGCATGCACACGGCGGTGCGGCTGAACGAGGTCATCGTGAATAAGTCCCGGGATGCCAAACTTGTTTTGCTCAACATGCCCGGGCCTCCCCGCAACCGCAATGGTGACGAAAACTGTATCCTGGGTGTAAGACTGGGGGACGAGGGAGGGGGACGTCAGGGAACCTGGGCCGTGGCTCTGGGGTGAAAAGGGCTGAGCCGGCGCGGGAGTTACCTGGCGGCGAGCGCACGAGACCCCGGTTGGGTCGGGAGGTCGGGGGCACGGACTTTCTCCTTGACTGGCGCTCAGACATGGAGTTCCTGGAGGTCCTCACGGAGCACCTGGACAGGGTGATGCTGGTCCGCGGCGGCGGCCGCGAAGTCATCACCATCTACTCCTGAGGGCCAGGACCAACCCCCCCGGGCCCCGAGCGCGCCCGGCCGGCCGCAGCCCCGGAGCCCCTTGCCGCGCCCCCCGCCGCTGTCACCGTTTACATACAGACCCTGTGCCCGAACCCCGGCCCCTTCCCCCGCTGCCTGAAGCCTGGAGGCCACGCCCGTCGGGGGTGCCTCGGAGAGGACGCCAGGAGTGCGGAGCCCGGAGCGCCGAGCAACCCGCCGTCCCGTGGGTCTACGGCTGCGGTCGCGCTGCCGTTTTTCTAAATCCGGCCTCGGCCCGCCGGAGGAGGCGCTGCAATAAACGTCGGGAGCAGGCGTGAAGAGGAGAGGAGCTGCGGCCTTGAGGACCCCCAGGTAGTCCACGCGGCCCCTTCCCCCGCCCTCCTCCCGCCGCAGTCCTCGCTCTGCGTCCCTCTGCGCTGCTGCCCAGTTCCAGCGACGGCCAGGAGGGCGCGGGTGCGAAGGCCGCGCTCGCGGTCTCTACCGCCCCTTCTCGCTGAGCCGCGGGGTGCGGCTGAGACTATACATAGTGTACAGGAGACATCGCGTGTATTTTTAACGCCCCATATTTATGTAACTAGAAGCGCAACGGACTTCTCGCCACAGTCGAGCTCTCCCGCTGGGGGCGCCCAGGGGAGCGGAGGCCTTGAGAAGCTGGGTTTTCCTTGACGTCCAAGAGTCCGAGAGCCAAAGTGCTTTAGGTCCAGGCGGGGGCGCGGTCCTGGTCCCTCGACACCCCCGCCCCGCTCTCCTGCGCGCTCTTCCCGCGCGCCCTTGGCTTCCCTTCCTTCCCTCCAGTTCTTATCAGAGACAGGTGAGACAAGTATCCAGCTTTTCCTGGATTTGCCTCCCAGCGGATGTGAGTTTCCGCTGCGGCTGCAGAGACGCGCACAACCTCTGCTCGTTGGCTTTTATGCAAGTTGGGGCCAGGATAGGGGAGGAGCGCTCCTTAAGGGGGAGAAACCCAGAGAGGTCCGCGCCCCACCGAGGAAGCCCCGCCCCGGTGCCTTCGCTGGGGAGCAGGCATCGCTCCTCAGTGGGCGTGTCGCCTGCTCCCGCTATCCCATGGCTCCTCGCCAAAGACTGAAATCGTGGAGCTGGAGGGCGCCCCCTCCCCAGCGTTTCCTCCCCGGGACAGCTGAGGGAGAAGGGGGCAATTGTAGTTTAGGGGCCAGACCCCCTAGCACCGCCCCTGATGTTCCCTCCCCTGGTCCTATCCGCAGCTCCAGCCTCGGCCTCGGGGACCAGCTGCCTACCCCGTGCTCTGAGGCCAGGTCTCGCTGCTAGGCAGCGGCCTCTAGCTTGTCTCCCAGGCATCCTGGCCCAGGGGAGGGCTGGAGTTACAAGCACTTTGTTCTCAGCGCCTCTCTGCCCTCCTCTAGCTAGAACCCAAGGCCTCCAGTTTTCCCCAACGCCAGTCCTCGGCGCTTCTGCTCCATCAGCCTGGTCTGTCGGAGGTGCCCCCTGCCCTTAACTTAGAAAAGGGGTTTGACGGGTTCCCTTCCCCCAGGGCACATTTCTACGGGGCGGGGCACAACGCAGGCACTGCATGCTCATTCCAACGTCCTCTGGGATTGGGTACAGTACCTCCAGTCCCAGGGCCCTGACCTGTGCACCTAGTTAGACATCCTGCCCACCTCACAGAGCTGGGGCCACTGGGTACACCTGACCTCATCAACTCCTTTCCTTTGGGCCCAAGGCAGAGATGCAGCTGGAGCCACCTAAGAGGGTCAGGTGTGGCCAAGGGCAGGTCAGGAGGTCTGCAGGTTAGGTCAAGGACTCTGAGGTTTGACCAGGGGACGGGACTGATTTTTTCAGGTAACAGAAAAGTAGAAGTGTCAGACACCAGCCCCCTGCACCCTTCAAAAGACCTCAGAGAACCAAGGATCTTCCTTGTTGGGGACCTGAATATTCTGGGCTGAAGCGGTGGACTAGGCAGAAGGGGAAAGGGGCTGCACCAACACCAATTAGGGAACCAAAGTTGCACTATCTGGGCCCAGACTGTCTGGTTGGCAAGAGCAAAGTTTCCGTTGATGAAACAAACATCCCACAACAAAAACCCAAGTTTTCTGTGCTACATGTGCAATATTTGTTATGAATGTCATGTCATTCATCAAATTATCTTTATAATCACTGTAGCTAATGTTTCACGTCCATTCAAGTGACTTTTATTCTGAGTGCAATATTTCAATAGCCTTGTAGTGATAACTAGTGTTGCTTTTGTTTTAGATGATCTCTGTGCAGGGCAATGCAATGAAGTTGAAAACCCTTGTAAATAGGAGAGGTTGCAAACCAAATCAAGAGTATTTATTACTATTATTACTATTATTAGGCCTGCCTTTAATTTTCAGTGTTTCAGTATTCCGCATCCTGCCTCAGTATTGATCTTGTGTTCTTTGTGCCAATATGAAAAGGAGAGGGTTGGTTCTTTCCTTTATTGTTGAATGCTCCCATTTAATGCTTTAAGGCTTTTACTGTATTTTTTAGACTCCCGTCTGCACAAAATGCAATAAAAATAATTTTATTATACCCTTCATAGCCTGAGGTGTGCTGTTTGGGTACTCTGGCGGGGGCAGGGAGGCTCCTGGAGGAACCCAGATTCTCAGAACTCTGCTGACCGAAGAGCTGAGCTGATGCCCCAGGTCTAGCTGTCCAGCTTGTGTGCAGACAGCACTGCCCGAAGGCCAGCTCCCGGGACTGGGAAGCACTTTGCAGGTGTCAGGCTGCACTGACATCCCCGACCAGCCTGTGGGCCTTTTCTAGGGGAGGCTCAGCCCTGCGGACGCTCTGCCCTCACCCACAGGAAGCTTATGCCACTCGCTCCAAGTTTATTAAAGGTTCTCCAAGGCTTTTTTCAGATTCTTATTGTAGATTCTGCCAACTCCTACACAATGGGTAGAACAGAGGGTAGCAACTGAGGTGAACAAAGAGAGACCCCCTTCCCAATCAGTCAGAAGAGGCCTTCACAATGGTTCTTCCATTTCGAGAACAAGAGGACATATCTGCTGACACACTGGGGTCTAACAGAAGTAGAATGTTGAACAGTATTGTAACTAGCCAGCAGGTTTTCACTTTTTTTTTTTTTTTTTTTTTGGTACTGGGGATTGAACCCAGGGCCCCTGACTGAGGTACATCCTTAGCCCATTTTTTATTTTGAGACAGGGTCCCACTAAGTTTTTCAGGCTGGGCTTGAACTTGTGCCCTTCCTGCCAAAGTGCTGGAATTACAGGTGTGCACTACCATGCCTGGCTAATGCTTCTCCCTAGATGAGTTACACTAGGTAGGCTTAAGAGTGTGAGGCCTGATCCCCAGTTGAGGGTAAGAGCAAGCAGACTCTGGTCCTCAAGGAAGGGATCCCCATGATCCTTGGAAAGTGTCCTGCAAACAGGCGCTACAGATATTCATACCTAAGAAGATGAACACAGTTCTGACTTTTTCATTTTAATTAAAAAGTAATCATTTCGTTTTAACACAAGAAGAGTTCCAAAGAGGGGAAAAACCCACTATATAACACAAACAGCTCAGAACATAAACTGCTGCCATTTGGGGACCTTCAGTTTTCAAACCACTGTTTGCTCAGCCACTGGCAGGGACTCAGCTGAAGTCACTGCTCTCTCCTGCCCTGCCAGAGGCCCCTTTCGATGTGATCCACGGGCCTCTAACAAGCACAGCCCCTACGGAGAGGGCAGATTCCTTTGGCTCCATTCAAATCAGCAGGCAGAAGCCCTCCAACAATCTCACTCTGCCTCAAGAAGTTATGAATACCGACGATGGAGAACATGTTCAGCTATCAAAAGTCTGACATCAAATATTCCTACTTCCTGCTGCTCAGAAAACAGAACAAGAATCTAGACGGAAACAAAAGCCTGGGTTTCTGAGTCAAAAACCCAGTCAGTCACTGAAAAGGTGGGTGTCCCCTGTCAGAGTCTAGGGCTGCTTCCTCAGAGCAGACTCCATGAAGTGCTGCTTGCTAGAGGGAGGTGCTGACAGAATGTTATGAGGGAAGAGTGGTGGTGCCCAGATTCACAGTTTGTTTCAAACTGCTGGTGACTGGAGCCGTTCAGTCCACTGGAGATCCTCCAATGAAACGGAAGAAAAAAAAATTCCAACAAACTACCACTCTCATGCAGGCAAGAGTTCCTCCTGTGGCCACCATGGTCATTCTTCACCAATTCATCATAACTGATCTGTGTTCTTAAGCAGAGACCCATACTCATGGGAAGGGGACATGGTGACACTGCCTGCCATGCCTAGCTGCTCCTCTATGAAACTAGTCAGGAGCTCAAGCTCTGGTAGATGTATGTGAATGGGAAAGCCTTGGTAGGCCCAAAATGTACAAAGGTGGTAGCTACTTACACGTAAAATGCCATTCCAAACTCAGCCAACTGGGATGTGGCTTCTTCCTTTCCTCCCCCAAATCCAGCAGAGGGACCAGAGAAACCCCATCAAATATAAACTGAGCCCAGACACCTGTAACTGCCCAAGCGACTCAAGAGATATTTTCTAATGGAAAACAAAACAAAACAAGACTCCCCCAAATGCAGTATAAACTCTGATTCTGTAAGGAACAAGCAATACAGCCTTGGGCAAGGAGGAGAGCAGGTGGTAGAAACTTATGACATTTGATGTAGACCTGGAGAGCGCAAAGAACATCCTCCAAACAACTCTATTTAGAATGAAGTGGAAGGAGGCCAGGGGATGAGGGTACTGGGAATAGTTGAATGATTTAGCCTCAGTAATGCCTCTGGTAAGATCCCATGGGGGCCTGGGGCCGCCCCACTTGTGCTGTGGTTTGGCTAACCAGGTGGGACAGAGCAGGGCCACTCTGGATCAGGGTGTCCAGAGCCTTCTGTACACTTGGATTGTCAAAGTTAATACCTGTGGAAGACACGGGCCTCTGGGTAGCCATGTTGCTAGCAGGTGCCAGGCAACTGGAAGGCTGGCCAAAGAGCCCTTGGGAAGGAGCCCCAGGCCTGGGGCCCAGGTTCCGAGCAGATCCTGCCTGTCCCAAAATATTTGGAGGCTGACTGCCAGAGGACTGTGATCTTTGCTGAGGCTGGCTGTTGGCTGCTGTGGAAAAATTCTGGTTCTGGGTGCTTCCGGCAGCAACTGAGGATGATGCAGAGCTGCTGTTGGCCACAACAGTGCCACTGTTGAAGAGGCTGAGGATTTTGGCCTGAAGCTCTTGCTGGGAGGTGGGGGGTGCAGCTGGAGTGGGTGTAACAGAAGAGAGCACTTGGCCACTCTGAAGCGGTTGAGAGCTTGGCTGTGTCTTCAGTGAGGCACCCGAGGTCGCCCCGAGTGGTTGGCGGGAAATCGGGTCTGCAAGACAGAAGACAGAGGCAACTGGTTCAAAGCACCCGCCAAGGGCAGAGGGCCTAGCAGCCCAGGGAAGCACAACAATCACTGAATCACATCAATCTCACAGTACACTGACAATAACATCAACTTCCCAAAGGGGCCACTTCATTGAATGTGCTGTTTAGAGTAAATAGCCTGGTTTCCAAGAGAACTGCTAAAAAAAGGTGCACGTATGTGTGCATCCATCTTGGCCACCAGGGAGCCAGCAACACTAGACCACCCACTGTCACAGCGACTTCAGGGATCAGAATTCAGGACTTGAATCAAAAGTTATCATTATCATTAATTACTGCATGGACGGCCCATGGGAGAACCCAAGATATGGGTTCATTTCCCTTACCCACCCCAAAGAGGCTGCCACCCTCCCAACAGAGGCTGGGGATTAGAGAAATGCAGAGTCAGAACTTCACCTCGGCCCTGCCACGTAGCTCACCAGGCAGAGAGTCGGTGCTGCTCCTCATAAGCCGCTCCTTTCGCTCTCGCAGGTAGTTGATGATCTTGTCCGTCTCTTCAGCAGTGAGGTACCTGTTATCTGCCAGCAGGTTGATGAGGCTCTGTATGGCTGGAGGGTGACCCCCACGCACTCCTTCCTCAGGGCCTCCTCGCTGTCTTTCCTGTAGGATGGCTTCATCAGCCATCTTGGCTGCCTGTCGGGCAATCTCCTCACGTTCCTTCTCCCGGCACTCATTTTTGTAACGCTCATAATTTCTGGCCACCAGCACCATGGCATCTGCCTGGGGCATGTTGCGATGCTCTGGAGGAGGGAATGACATGAGTTATTTTCTCCCATGACAGATTTGAGTGCCCACCTGCTGTATTCTACCAAGCCTTTTCCAACCTGAAACCAGCAAGAAAACAATTTTGGTGACAAAGAGCCTTGAGATTGGGAGTGGGGAGGAGCAGGGAGGGAGACAAGAGGCGAATGAGTACCTTTGGTGGGGAACATGTACCTTGTATAGAGCTATTTATTTGGGGGAATTCCTGGATCACAGACTTGTAGTAAAAACCAAAGAAACATGACAGCCTCCCACAGATTCAAAGAGACCACGTGGGGAATAACCATGGGAGGCAAGCCCAGCAGTCTCTAGACCAGCAGCAGGAGGCCAAGGAGCCCTCTGTAAAGCCTGACTCTCCACTGTGCTCATCAGGACAGAGCTGGCCTACTGATTTTGAATTCATTAGTTCAAAAGTCATGGATTAAGAACAAACTGTGACCCTAAATAACCTCCTGTATTCACTGGTGGGCAACAGGGTCTGGCAGGGTGATGAGAAGACTGCTCAGGACTTTATATAAATGTCCTCACATATCTCAGAGACAAAAAATTCACTAGAGCCCCTTACATACACTGGCTATGGGTGTCATAAGGCAGGGCATCAGCTGGTAGAGTCTCAACACCCAGAGCTCAAAACTACAAGTTACTTTGGATAGACAAGGACTTAACAGAACATGGGTTGGCCCTCTAGGGGGTTAGACCTTCCTATTTTCATAGCCCATCTGCTTGCTTCTCAGCACAATGATGAACAGCATCCTAAATGTCTATGATGATATCTGCCCCCATTTAGATAGCTGGGTAAAAGCAAGGATTCTATTAGTCAGTGCAGTATGTGCTAAACGTCTGCTGGACAGAGCTAGATCTCACTACTGAGAGAAGACAGTATATATTTCATTCCAACTCTCTCATCACTGACTTTGTACTAGTGGCTTGAAATGAGACATAATGGGAATATATATGGAATTAAGAAAGCAGCACATGCTAACCCCTACCCCTGCCTCACAACTAGTTATTTGCCAGCACTTACTGTGTACACTAATACTGAGTACACAGCAGGTGCAGAATTGTATCACTAAGAGAATATAAATGCAAATAAATGACTATGCAAATCTCCAGTGCACTAAACTGGGCTCTACCATATTTGAACTGAGATACATGTGTCACCTGCCCAAAACCTACTTCTTATGAATAAGGCATAGAAGAATATGTTTCTGACTACTTCTGAGGCTATGGTCTACTTGGGTCTTCATACCTTGTGGAGTTCCAAACATGATGTTGACTGTACAGGAACGGTGAATCTGGTGTTGCTGGGTGATGACAATAGCAAAAGGAGACCCTCCTCTGTTAACATCCTCCAAGGCTTGTGACAGTGACACCTCTGTGTTGAGGAAGATCAAATCCACAACCATGCCTAGGTCCCGGACCTTCCGTCCCACAGATTCAGCATAATCTCTGTAAGAACAAATAAGATTCAGTTGAGCACTCCCTGATCAATCTGTGTGCATACTATTGTGCCTCAGCCAGCTGTGTGTGCTCCTACAGGGAACTCAGAATCTAGCTCACCTTAGTGCCATTAGGCTCCAAAGATCTAGAGCAATTCCTTCCTTTTACACTGGCTTTTCTAGAATGATTGTGATTTGCCTGAGGTCACACAGGAAGTTGCCAGTAGCACAATACTTGATACTTTTTCTCTCTTTTCTCCAGTTCAATGGTCCTCACTTAATACTATCCTGCTGCCTAAGACTTGTGGTATTTACATGCCTTTGGGGAGGCTGCATTACACAGTGGGAAAAGTAAAGGCTTTGATACTAGAAAAATGGGTTTGGATCCCAGCCCCAACATTTGACTGCCACGTAGTGAAGCTTTTTAAGCAGATCCATTTACCTCTTACCAACATCCATTTATTTTAATATTTTTTTAACCGATAAAACAGGAATAGGCTTTAGTTCCTATGACATACGGTTCAGTTCCTGTGTCATTTCCTGGACTTTCCCTCCAATTCAGATTAGAACCTTGATATTCCCTTCTCACAGGACTCATCACCTATACACTTATTTTTCTCATCATTCCAACTAGGCTGTGAGATCCATAAGAGAAGGGGCTGTGTTTGCTTATTAGAGCCCCAGTACCTAGTATCTACCATATACACAGAAAACTTGCTCAATGAAGATTAAAATATAAGCTATTATTATGCATCCAGAAAAAGCCATCTAAAGGTAAAGTACCATCTATCTCTGAACAAGACAGCTTAGACTCTGTGAACTCTGCCTGCTGCTTGGTGTCTCAACACCTATTTCCCTAGTCACTGCCTTGAAATTAGCTCTTTAACCCCAAACTGCTAGAAAATAACATGAAGTTATTTACTAACTACCTGGGGAAAGGGAATACAGCTACTTTCAAGTCTTTAAGCTGTTATTCTCCCTTGTGCTTCTCTGCTCTGCCTCTTCAAGGACAGGATGTAAACAGAGGTGGGAGAGAATAGTGCTATGAACTCTGGCTGCACATGGTCATCTAACAGTTCTGCAAGGCCAGGGCCCTTTACAAAATAGTCTTGGTTCTTGGCTGACAAATGCAGAGACTCGTGTTTCTCCAAGTACTAGGAATTCAGGGTTGTCTGCTTTGCTTGACTAACATCTATTTTCTTTTCTACTTGCAGTTCACATAGTTGCATAGGGCTAATCACACCTCTACACCTCTCTAGCTCTAGGACTGGGCACATTTTACAGTTCTGGCCAATTAGAATGTTCTAGCATTCCTGGTCCAAGTAACAGGATCAAGGATGGGAAAGTGAGCCAGGGCGGAAAATACTCTTAGGATTTTAGGTGGAAGTACGGGGAAAGATAAGCTTTCTTTCCAATGGGCTGACCAAGGAGATACATTTAGGGCCAGTGTCATCTGTCTTTTCAAGGAGAAAATCTTTATGAACATGAAGACAGCAACAAGGAAAGCAATGCTGAGAAACCAAGAGACCACATCTTGATGGTACAGTCTCAACCTGGACATGACTGTCTCAGCTCCCAGGTAAGCTAAATGAAAATTTCTTTTTGTGGCTTAAGTCAGTGTGACAGGCTTTTCGATCACCTATACTCATAGCAATATCAGAATACATAGCCACACTGGAGGCTTGACTGTCCCTACTCCCAGAGAGGGCTGGGTCAGCCAGAACTCTCATTTCCTGCTCTGATGACTGAAGAGGCCTACAGGAACCTGCAATGCTCCTGTTCACAGACATCACCATCTCCTCTGAGGAACCCTGGGTAAACTCAGACATCATGGTGAGCCAATTCAAATTACTGATACAGGGACAGCTCACTGTTCTGATTTCCTTCTTTGGGAAATTCTCCTCTAGGTCTGCAGCCCTATTAGTTGGGATCAAGGGAATCTTTAGGCAGATTCTTTACTCCTGCTCTGATGTATCACTTTGAAGGCATATGTTTTATCATGAGTTTCTAATTGTCCCAGTGTCCTGCTCCCTTGCTAGGGAGATTTACTAGCAAAACTAGGTGCAACTCTCAAATTCTGGCTAAGGTCAAAATGGATGTTCCTTGTTGAGAACATACCAGGTCTCCCTGACCAAATTAGCCAACAAATGGACCCTGCTGCATGATACAACGGAATACCTGGTAGGCAAATTCTGCTATGCCAATAGTATAGGACTAAAAGGTCCTAGCTGAGATCCTAATCAAAAACAGAATCCAATCGAGGCGGCAAGTAAAGGCCTCAGTCTCTCATTGACAAGTTTCTCAAATATGGCCTTCTGAAACCTTATCAGTCCCCTTAGAATATTCCCCTTCTCCCTGTAGTAAAGTCCTCAGGAGAATACAGGGTGGTACTAGACCTCTGCCTCATTAATGAGGAGGGTATTCCAATCCATTGGCAGATCCATATATAATTCTTTCCCAAAATTACAGGGAGCACAATTGGGTCTCAGGCTTAGATTTAAAAGATGCATTTTTCTCTATCCCTCCTACATCCAGACTCCCAATTTGTTTGTCTTTGAATAGAAAAATTCCTTTTCAAGGGAAAGAGCAATACACAGGTATTTTGAGACAGTCTTCACCTTTTTGATAAGGATTCTTATCACACCCACTGCAGGAAAGGCGGCAGATACAGATAACTAGATTCATCTTTCTTTCTTTCTTTCTTTCTTTCTTTTGTTCAGGGGATCGAATTCACAACCTTGCGCCTGCCAGTCAGGCACTTACGCCACTGAGCTAAATCCCTGTCTAGATTCATCTTTCTGGACTAAAGCCAGTCCCATCTGAACTGTATGAAGAACAAGATCCAAAAGGAGAAAGCTACTACTGTGAGCCGCTGAAGACTTGAATTTTCTCTTCAAAAAGTAAGGCTCCAGTGCTGCTACAGGAAGCATGGAAATCTGACCTGCTCCTCATATTTAGGCTAACAGGTCATTAACTGTGTTCTTGTTTCCTGACAGGTTTTCCTTTCTTCAACCTAGTCAGTGAGCCAGAGGACCCCAAGGTAGTTAAAGAGCACACAATCTCCAGTAGGTAGGGTCTACAGTCCCTTCCAGCTTGAAGAAGCTATAGAAGACAGAAACCTCCACTTCCTCAGCACCCCATAAAGAATTATGAGAATTTGTTTCTCAGGGGGAAATGAGATAGGAGATTAGAGTGTGGCAAACCTGGCTGGGTAAAATACCAGGTCACATGTGTTCTGATTCAAGATATCACAATATGTGTAGAACAGTTCCCAAAGCCCTGCACGTAGACTTCTCAGGAGAATTTGAACAGATATAACAGGATAGCCTAGACCCATGACAGCTTGAGGCATGAGATTCCTACACTGCCTCTCAGGACCCATATGTAGAAGTTTTTGTGGGTTTCCTTGAGATTTGGACTGCACAAAAGACATAGATGCCAAGAAGAACTTGCTATTATGAATTTTTTCGCAGCGGCCCACCCAGCTTTGTTCTGGGTATCCTTTTATTTCTTTTTCTCCTTTTACTCTGCCCAAGCTCACTCTACAGAGCCAGTTTCTCCCTCACTGTTCACTTTTACTGTCTTGAATAAACTAGGTCACTGCTTAAACAACAACAACAACAACAAAAAAAGCAGCTCCAAGCAATGTTTAGGTGCCTGTTTAGGTTTAGGGAGAACTATCTGACAGTCTTACTTAGTCTGTTTGTTGACCACAATCACAGAACAATCCACAGGTCTTTCAGCATCAAAGCGTCTCTGGATTTCCTCAAAATATTGACGATAAAGCTCTTCTCTACGCCGTTCCTCACGTTTCAAACGCTCTGCAAAACCGACCACGGAAAACAGAAATAAGAACTGCCTTATAAAAGCAAGCTATAGCACTCTGAATCAAGCCTCAAATCTACCCTCTAAAAATAACCATTATTATTTTTTACTATTATAAATCATCAAAGTGAAACACTTAAAGGGTACGGTTAATCCTTTATCTGATACCCAGTACCAAACTGCCCTCTAGGAAGGCTGATGCTAATTTATACCTCCACAAAGGTAGAACCTCCAGGGCTCATTGCTCTGCACCTTAGTTGACATTGCATATTATTGTTCTCTTAATTTCAGTCACATGGACAGATGGTATTTCATTATTAGTCCAATTTGGACTTGAGGAACTTTTTTTGAAAAAAAAAAATCAAGTAGTAAGGTTTTATAATACTCATTTGGTCTTAGCCAAAAAGTGAAGATAATATTGCTAGGTATAAAACAACTGGAAAATCTTTAAACATGTATTGAGAGCCAGATGTGGTGGCACATGCCTACAATTTCAGCACTTGGGAGGTTGAGGCAGGAGGATCACCATAAATTCAAGGCTACCCTCGGCCACATGAGTTCAAGGCCAGCCTGGACTACACAGAGATCCTGTCCTAAAAAAAACAAAAACAAAAACAAAAACAAAAACAAACACAAACAAGATGTATTGAGAAAAACCAGTCTTCAAAGTAAACTATGTTTGTCTTTACCTAAAAAAGAGATGCTAGCCAGGAGTGGTGGCAAACATCTATTATCCCAGCACTCAAGGGGCTGAGGTAGGAGGATCACTGTAAGTTTGAGGCCAGTCTGGCCTACAAAGTGAGTTCAAGGGCAGCCTGAAATACAGAGTGAAATCGTGTCTCAAAAAGATTAAAAAAAAAAAAAAAATATATATATATATATATATATATATATATATGCAAGCAAATAATGTCTTTGGCTTTAATCTTTTCTCATTGGAATCTCATATTTGTTGGATGACTAAATCAGATGATGCTAATGTACATTTTAAAAATATTTTCAAGCTCAATGTTCTTTAAACATTAGGGTATTTTTTTGTTTGTAAGCTGCTTGGATAAGTCATTAGCTCTTTTTCAACTGAAGCATTAGATACAGTATCTTCTTTCCTCTTCTTTTTCTTTTTTTTGCAGTAGTATATACAGGTCGAAACCCAAGGGTTTTCTACCTTGAGCTACATCCCCAGCTCTTATTTTTTGAGACAAAGGGTTATGCTAGCTGCCCAGGCAATTCTCCTGTGTCAGCTTCTTAAGTAGCTATGATTACAGGCATGTACCACTGCGTCTACCTCTTTTTTCTTAAAATATTCTACCAGTGACAGGAATAGGCTGTTTCTGTTACTTTACCTTTTGCACGATTTTCTGGGCCATGAGGACCTCGCCCATCAAAGCTATCTCTGTAACGGTCAAAGTAAGAGTCATCCTTTCTCCTGCAATAGTCATCCATCCGCAGGTATCGGTCATAAGAGCCTTCTCTCCTGAAAAGAAAATTTTCGTAGTGCTAAGACTCTGTTTCATTCTACAAAAGCCATATAAAGAGAATTCTTTTGAATAAGGCACAGGACTTGGGGGTGTATCTGGGACTCACAGCTTCTCACCTCTGGCTGTGAGTGAGTTAATTTGTCTTACGCAATGACATGGGGTATATGTGTACAGAGATGATGTACAGAAAGTCCTTGCCATACAGTAAGTGCAAAATAACTAGTAGTAATTACTTTTTATTTGAGGAGCAGTTAACAATTTCCAAAAAATTTCATCACCTTAAACAGAAATTATACTCATGAAACAGTAACTTCCTATTCCCTCCTGATAATCTCTATTTTCTGTCTTTATGAATTTGTCTATTCCAAGTATTTCATATAAGCAGAGTCATAAAATAAATATTTGTTTTTTATGTGTGGCTTATTTCACTTAGCATCATGCTTTCAAGGTCCACCCAGGTTTTAACATACATAAAAACTATGCTTAGTTTCATGATTAATATTCCACTATATAACATTGTTTAACCCATTCCTTTACTCATGGACATTGTTCTTACCTTTTAGCATGTACAAAGAGTGTTGCTACACACATTCACGTATAATTCTCTAAATTCTTTTCAATTCTTATGGGTATATACTCAGGAGTGGAACTGATGAGTCATAGAGTAATTCTGTTTTTCTTTTTGTTTTGGGTACCAGGGATCTAACTCACCACCTCACGCTTGCCAGGCAGGGGCTTAAGCCACTGAGCTAAATTCTCTGCCCCTGTTTAACTTTCTGAGGAACTGCCAAACTATTTTTCATAGTGGTTATATACCATTTTGCACCAGCAATATAGGAGGAGTCCAATTTTTCTATACCTTGTCAATACAACTTATTTTCTGTGTTTGTTTTTTAAAATAACCATTCTAGTAAGTGTGACATGGTATCTCAATGTACCATTCGTGTTTCCCCGATAACTAATAAAGTTGAACATCTATTCATTTATTAACTAGTTATTAGTCTTCCTGTGTTTTTATATTGCCAAGAAAATTTGTACTCCAATTATGTTTTTGTTTGGACATTGCTATCTTCCATGGGGGAAGGAAGACTGATCCAGATTCATTTGCTAAGCATAATTTAATCAATCATTCACACCTTTGACAAAATTTGTTGAGCATAACATCTACTATTTGACATTGGAAATATTGGGCTAATCAAATCACTGCCCTTACAGAACTCTCAATTAGTTCAGCAAAACACATATGAAAGGTTGTTAACAAAAAAGGAAGCAGGATGGCTATGTACATACCTGTACATAGGGTCTCGAGAGTCTCTTATGTCTCTGTATCTGTCATACATGGGGTCCCGGTGATCCCGAAAATCCCTAGAGTCTCTTAGGTCACGAAAGTCTCTAAGATCCCTTAGGTCTCGAGTATCTCGAATACTTCTGTCTCTGTGATCCCGCATGTCTCTGCTGTCTCTGTGTTCCCGCAAGTCTCGGGGGTCTCGAATGTCTCTGCTATCCCGGGAATCCCGACCATTTCTGCCATCCCTGGATTCTCTCCTTGGACTTCCTCGAATTGGAGATCGATCACGCCTTGTATCTCGACTGTCTCCAAAGCCATATGGGTCTCTGTGGGAGATAGCAAGAAGATTCTAAGACAAAGAAACTGAAGGTAGCCAACCCTCAGCTTTTCATAGGCGAAAGCCCCACCCTCCAATTATTTTTTTCTAAAAGTAAACAGTGAGAACATGACTAAGATTTTAAGGACAATTAAATAAGTCTAGAGGTTCTAGAATCTCAAAAGATTAGGACATTGTGACCCAAAGTTTTAAATGGGTTAACAACATGTATCAGGCTTCAGGAAGTAATTCGGTATTCCTTGGATATGCCAAACTGTCACCTCAATTTCTACAAGTTTTCAACATCACAATGCATTTCTCTTAAAATATATTCTCTCCCATTAGACTTGTCTGAAACTTTACAAGGGGCAGAGAGTAATGGGAACACAGTAAAGAACAAGACTCAGGAAGCAAAAAAGAACAAAGAGCATAATTTCATGTAGTGATCAAAGGAGCTATCTTTAAAGTGCAGAAAACGTCACTTAAGTATCTGGGAGGAATATCAAATTAAGTTTTAAAACAAGGAAAGCAAACATATATGCTATATACAATAAAAGATCAAGAACACTTTTTGCCTTGCAGAGCTATCTGAGTAGTTGTCTCTCTTAATCTTTATGAAGAATCTGATTTATTTTGCCCAAGATTTCATTTTGCTTTTTGAGTAGTGGAGTCACAGATATGATAGATCTATACTGGCTCAACATTCTTACATAAGACATTTTGCCCCACTGGAAACTCATCTCTAACATATTTAAAATAAAAAACTTCCTATTTTAATCCAATCAGGCTCATTCTTTTTTCATTTTTGCAAAAATTCACCTTTGTAGCCGGGCGTGGTGGCGCACCCCTTTAATCCCAGCACTCGGGAGGCTGAGGTAGGCGGAGCGTTGTGAGTTCGAGGCCGGCTTGGGCTACAACGCGAGCACAAGGCCGGCCTGAGCTACATAGTGCGACCCTGCCTCAAAAAAACCAGGGCTGGGAGTTTGGCTCAGCGGCTTAAGCGCCTGCCCTGGCAGGTGCGAGGTTGTGAGTTCGATCCCCGGTGCCGCAAAAAAAAAAAAAAAAAAAAAAAAAAAAAAAAATTCACCTTTGTAGTTACCAAAGTTTAAGTTCTTGAATGTTAACTCTAACGCGTCTTCCCCCAGCTCCATTAAGTCACTTGTCCTATTATTCATTTTTCTTTCCATTCTCTCTAGATTTGTAAGTCCTTATTTCTATATTGGCACCAGTAAGAATTCCCAAAAATGAAAACCAAATCAATCTTTACATTTCAATTCATTCAACACATAAATATCTAAGATACCAATTTTCACCATTACCAGTCTAAGACTGGCTCTCATGCCCCTAGAACATCCCTCTCTAATCAGGTCCCTTTTTATTATCTCTACCTTGTTTCCTGATTCAACCTCCTCAGCTCTATTTAAGCTATTCTTATGACTTAATTTACACAACATCTCTGTCTCAGTATTTTTGCTCATACTGTTTCTCTACTTGCCACTAAATCCTCATAGTTAAATTTATGTATATCATACAAGAAACCTTCTCCATCCTTTAGTAACTGCAGATCCTCCCCTGTTGCTTAACTCTCAGAGCGCTATTACTTGATTCTTACACAATGTCTCATGCCTGACCTACTTTAAAGGTCATGTCCTCCATAAAGCATGTACCGAACTCACGAACTTCCCCAACAAATAGTCCTCTCCTTTAGCCCCTTCCACCTTGGTAAATGGCATATCTGATCGTGGTTCAAACCAGGAAACTGGGTATCACTCTTCCTTCATGGCCTCATCTACTCTAACCACATCTCCAAATTCTATTCATTCTTTCTCTGAACCTGGTATTGTATTGGTTCTGCCCACTTTGTTTCCACTCATAGTGCTGAAGGCCACCGCATAACCACTGCATCCCTAAGCCATAGCAAGAACTTTCTAAAGCAACCTCCCCATTTCTGGTTGTGTGTATGTATGTTTAATCTTTCTCCATCCAGAAAGATTACTCTAGAGCAGTGGTGGCCAACCTATGGCACGTGCCACAGCGGGATGTTTGTATCACTGAAAGCACTAAAAGGTTCACCATTACTGCTCTAAGTAATCATTTAGATATTAAAATCCTTCACCTATTACCCATAGTACTTAGAATTCAATCCAAATGCAAAATGTCTACTGTACCAAGGCTAGAAAAGTCCTGCATGATCTTAGCTGGCTCCTGTCCTCTCCAATCTTACTCCACTTTCTCCCTAGGTCTTTCAACTGCACCTAGCCCAGGCTTTTCCTCATCTCTTTACCTGAGCAGCAGGAATGATCTATGCTTGTTTTCCATGTCTCAGCACAGAAATAACTCATACTCCCTAATTGTGTTATTTTAAAAGTTTGTTTCTTTTGCTCCTAAATTCTCAGTACTGAACCCAAGGCAGCAGTGGTGAACCTATGGCATGTTTGCTGCAGCAGCGTTTGTTATCATTAAAAGCTGTAAAAGGTTCACCATCACTGACCTAAGGCCTCAAACATGGTAAGCAGATGCTCCACCACTGAGCTACATCTTAATCCCCTCATGTTCATTCATTCACTTGGTTTTTTGAGACAGAGTCTAGTTTTGTAGTTCAGGCTGGCCTTGAACTCATGATGATCCTGCTGGCTCAGACTTCTCAGTGCTGGGATTAGAGGTGTGCACCACCACATCTGGCCTTTTTTTTTTTTTTTTTTTTTTGAGACAGTGTCTTGCTACATAGTTCATGCTGGCCTTGAATTCACTTTGTAGATGAGCCTGGCCTCGAACTTGCAGCGATCCTCCTGCCTAAGCCTCTCAAGTGCTGGGATTATGGGCATGTACCACCATACCCAGTCTCACGTATAGTTTTTACTTATGTTATTTATCATGAATTGACAGTACTTATTTACTTGTTTCATGTCTGCCCTACTAGGCTGCAAGCTCCACAAGGACAAGGACTATGTCAGCTTGATTCTGTATTGTAAATCCACTGTGCAAAACACTACCTGTCATATAGCAGATGCTCTATAAATATGCTGAGTCTTGCTTTCATACATACTTCTACTAATTCACTTATCAAACTGTTCTGTGATTACAGTCATGTGCTACATAAAAACAGTTCAATGATGGACTACATACACAACAGTGGTCCTGTAAGACAACATTGCATCTCAGGATATACCCCCTTTGTTATGCAATGTATGACTGTATTTTTCTACATGGCTTCCTATCAAACGACTTTTTTATTTTTTGTCTTTTTGAGACAGGGTCTCACTATGCAGTTCAGGCTGACTTTAAGCTCACTTTGTAGTCCAGACTGGCCTTGAACTCACAAGGATCCTCCTGCCTGAGCCTCCCGAGTGCTGGGATTACAGGTGTGCACCATCACACACTGGCTTCAAACAACCTTTTGTTTTTATTTATTTTTGGTTTTTTGAGATAGGGTCTCGCTGTACAGTTCAGCTTGCCCCTGAACTCACTGTGCAGCCCAGGATGGCCTCGAACTCACGGCAATCCACCTGTGTCAGCCTCCGGAGTGCTGGGATTACAGTATGTGCCAAACAACTTTAAAAAAAAAAAATTGTTCCAAATAGCTCTCTTAAGGCTTTATATCCTTAGACCACAACACTGAGTTCAGTAAATGTTTAATGAGTTGAGTTATTCTACTGAACTGCAAGCCTCTTAAGAGCAGGCACCATGTTTTGTTTATACTTTGGTCATTTACCTTCATTATACATAGAGGCATTCATACTTATGCCATCAGCTTGGCAGAAAACAGAAAACCTCAATTCCATTCTATCCTCATGGACATAGCAAAAAATAAGGGCCAATTTTCCTTTTATGATAAAGCCTCCCCCACCCACAGAAACACACACATTTTTTTTTAAAGGTAAGAATCATACACTCTTAAGCTCAAGTGATTTCCCTGCCTCATTCTCCTGAGTAGCTGGGACCATAGCCACACAGCACTGTCATATATTTCAAGGTTCACTAGTACTCTTGATTTGTGGGAGCAAATACATGGTAGATCAGGGAATTTAAATGAAGACAGAGAGGTATCAGTTCTTATCAGAAAAAGGTACAGATTAACCATGATTGTTTCAACTTTTTCTATTATGTCATACAATCCTCCTAACGTGTAATATCTGAAGTGGTAACAATGTTGGCAAACATTTGGGACCCAATAGGAAACAACGACTGCAAAGTATTTTTGGATTATTAATGATCAGCGAATAAAGTTGCCTTGGGGAGCAGTCAAAAGTAGTTGTGAGAGATGGAGTCAGATTTCAAGTGTTTTTGAAATCAGGATTGAAATATCATGAACCTGACAGACCACAGACCACACACAAAGCCTTGGGCTGGTAGAAATGGGGGTAGGGAATGTAGATAAGAACACCATGTCACAGCATATTATTCATAGCCTTAGGACAATTATAAATGTCATATTTGGCTCTCATTTTTTGTTGTATTAGGGATTGAACCCACAGTTTCATACATGTTAGGCAAGCACTCTACCACTCAGCTACATTCCCAACCCCATGGTTCTCATTCTTTTGACTCCATTGAAAAACCTTACTTACCTGTCAAAGTCAATCCTTCTAGGTTGACTATAACCCTCTTTTTAGCAAAGTCTGGGGTTGTGCTTCCAGTTTGAATCAGCAAGCCCTTCCTCTTCCTTAAAGAATCTAAAGTCCATCCACAACAAAACTACCTATCCCTTCTCACTTGTCTTCAGGGGAAAAATGTAGAGGGATGAGAGAACCAAAGGAGCAGTGCAAGTAGTGAGAAAAAAGATAATAATTCTCCAAAATGAAAAGGCAAAGTTTTTTTTTTTTCCCTGTTTTTCTTTCTTTAAAAGATGAACACTATAGCAGACTGCTGTTCTTCTGGAGACAAAAACAAAATAAAAAACCCTTTAAGGTCACTTTAGGACCCAAAGAACTCCTCCAAACGTAAGGTCTCCTATTGCTGGCCCCACCAGTTTTCTCAAAGCAGAATACAGTTAACAAAAGTGTGGTACAGTGTACAAGATCTAGAATATCAAGAGGACAAAGCCTCCTGCATGAGAAGCCTGACCTTAGGAGATAAGCAGGTTATAAGCAGAGATTTCTGGAGCATAATAAGATTCACAATATCACTGCATGGCACCAGAGATGTTGTACTAAGGAAAATCAATGCATCACACCCTCATGTACCATGTCGCTAGAGGCTAAAAAGAAATTAACAGTGGTTAAATTTCAGCACTAGAGTACACAAACTGAAGCACGTGGCAAACACAACTAAAATTCTCAGTAAGCTCTTGATCTATTCTGTCAGGGTGTGAGGGAAGGAGGTAAAATGCTCTCTTCCTTGAGAGAAATAAGGTCATATCTCTGGGGAACATTTAAGTGCTAAGGGAGGAATAGGTGAAGAGAGAAACCATGGCACAAGTGGCAAGTGATATACTTCTGGTGGAAGTGCTTTTCTTGCTGAGGTTTAAAGAAGCGTTAGGGCAACAGGCATCTGAAAGCCTAAAGAGCAAGAACTGATAAATGATGATCATCCTAGTAGACTGTAACGGACCTTCAGCTGTTCTTTGGCAAGAGAACGAGACCTCAGACCCAGGATAGTGTTCTTTGGCCTTAGCTGTAGAGAAGGTGTTAGAGAAAACCCTCGGACTTTTTCTGAAGAGGTCAGTAGCTCCTTTCTTCTTGTTTGCTGTAACTGTTCTTGCGAAGGCCAGTGTCTTTTTTTTTTTTGACCCTAAGAAAATTCTTCATCAGTTCTTCGAATTTCAGTCACAAATATCACTATCTAAATGGATTGCTGCTGTGTTGATCCCCCATCATGATGGCTCCATGCTACTGTTAGAAACAGATAAAAGACTTGTGCAGAATTTTGCCATTAGATGTAGGTAGAATATGGGTTGCAATGAGATTCACACTTCACAGATCCAGATTTTGTAAGTGTCCGTGCTTTTCCCAATGAAGCAAGCTGATGACTTCCTCAAGCACAAAGATGATTTTTCTGTGGGTAGAGGAGACACTTGCTGAGAACTGATGACTCTTCTTTAAGTGTTCATGCAGAGGAAATCATAGCTTGGTATCTTTTGTGAGGTCCATCAAAAGCTGAGGCTGTTTCATACCCAAGAAGCAAGCAGTTATCAAAAGAATTAAGGTCTTGCAGACAAGTAGGAAGGATGGCAGGTCATACAGGTAACTTGTCCACAACCAGGCTATATATGATAAGCCAATCCCCCAAGCCAGGTTATTTCTGATGACCACCCAATCCCAATGACTTTCACCGAAGTGGTACCAAGCTTAACAGACTTCACAAATGTATGAGGAAAATTCTGTGAAGAGTATCTGACACAGACAAGTTGATTCTATTTGTTCTTCTTTAAGTCATAAGGGAAAAGATTAGAAAACATAGTCTTCTTTAAAACATCTGGAGGTGAAGTTTGTGTAGGGGTATGCTCCAAGGCTTGGTTAACCAACATGGGATACTGAACTGAGAAATAAGGCACACTTAGAATCATGATCCAGTCTTTGAAGAAGGAATATTGTCTAGTATCAATGATAGACAGTTTATATGGCAACTATGCAATGTACACAAAAGGGTCTAATGAAGTGGCCCAAGGGTTAAGTGAAGGCTGAAATGTGATCCAGAGCAGGGCTCCCTCATGTAGAATTCGGTACTTGGCCGAGTCAATACTGTCAGAATTATACACTGACAGAGCCATTGGGGAGACACATTATTGAACACAGAGTAAAGCCAGCAAAACTGGGGTTTGCATAGACATTTGAAGAGGTGCTAATCCCATGAAAACTCCCAAAGATACTTGGGTGTTTTGACACTCAAGGTTAAAGTCCAGTAAAACACAGTGTTACGAAGGTCTTGTCTGCATGTTTAAAGACAATTTTCTTATTAAAAGTGGCACCAAAGACATAAAGGCATAACTAAAGGAAATACTTGTCACAGTGTCATCCCAGTGAACAATGCATCCCCCTAAGACTGGGGATATACAGTTGTCAACATATTGGTACATTTGGAATACCTCAAGGCTTTGACTGGATGAGCATGCACCCAAAGAGATATCCAGTGTTCACCTTGAGAGAAATCATTAGTCCCTTCCAGGTTAATGTCCACTCTTTGTACCTTACTTCTATTCTACTGGTGTACCTTAAGAGATAAGACATTATCTGGTCAATGATCAAAATGTTAGCATTCACACTGAATTTAACGTTCAGTGTTTGATTTGCATTTTTTTTTTTTTTTTTTTTGCTGGTACCAGAGATTGAACCCAGGGCTTCATACATGCTGAGCAAGTGTTCTAATGCTCAGCTACATTTCCTACTCCCTCCCCTGTTTTTTAAAGTACAAATCTGGAGTCTTAGGATTTTAGGTGGGCTTTAAAACAAATATTAAATATTACCGCCCCTCTTCCCTGAAGCAAAGAAACATGACTGTATCATGTAAACAACATGCTAAGGAACCCAGTTAGGCACTATCACCAAAGAGAAAACTGTTCGTTAACAGACTTTGAATTAGCCTAGATATCTCTTCTATCAATTGTAAATAAAGTAGGAAGCCACAACCCTATCTAAACTCAAAGGACATCATTTTAGAACTTAGTTCTGAGGAAGGTGATATTTTTAAGAGGCATACGAAGGTGAGTTGTACATTTACGTATCTGGTAAGGGGTTTATTTTAAAAAGCTCTCTCCAGTGCAATTTATATGTCTGTTTGTTTTTAGAGGGGCATAACGCTGTTTCTTCCTTCACAGAAATTATGGAACTGCATTTTGGGTTGGGATGAAATTAAACTTTTAATACCCTGGCAATAGCTATATTGGATTCTAACCAGGGACACTGATGATTTCTCCAAAACTGCAATGTTTGTTGAGTATGTACAATCAATTGAAAATGTTAAAGCATCTGGTTAAGTATCATTATTAGGATGACATAAAAACCCCTCAATATATAAGTGAAACAAGAACTACTTCATATTTTGCAGTATGCCCTTGTGTGTTTAAACCTTCAAAAACACAGATACTCTTATCTAGGGATCACAAGATAGCATCACTGAGATAACAGGAAAGGGGGAGGGTTTTAGAAGTTGAGACAAAGTCTTTGTCGTTACAAATTCCATACTCCTGGTAAGCTAACTAGTTGAGAAACATACACATTAATACTTTCTCTAGAAATTAGACTAACATTATGTCTCTTTTCAAACCATTTAGCAACTACAGCTTCCAATGGGAGCTCCATATTTCTGACCATTAGCTACAAACTCTCAGTCTCTCCTTTATTATGTTTACCGGGACAATTAGGAAAACAATACAAATGGGACTGCCCAATATCTGCAGCACTGTTAGATGTAGATGAACGGAAACAGATGTTATATGGAACTGCTGAAGTTCTATGAATTTGCTTATGTTCAGGCTACATACAGATGCCAACGAATCAACCCACAAGGTATTTACCTGGAAACTGCAGGCATTCTTTATGGTGTTAGAGAGAATAACAATGTATATACTCCCTTCTGTAATGAAACTAATGGATGGCCAGGGTATCCACCTGACACCTGTAGAGTAGCTGTAGCTGTGGTGTTGGATTCAACTCCTCTGTATAGGCAGAATGGACAAAGAAAACAACACACAGCAGTCATTCTTTCCTGTAATTTTGCCCAAAAGCAGGATAGCTACATATGTGCAACTGTTCAGTTACTTGAGTGTATCCTCAGGTCCTGTGGAGTTATCAATACAAAGTAGACATCACCATAATGTTCAGTTCACTATAGGAAATGTATTTTATTGTGGGATATAGCTTAAGTAGGTAGTTTTTGTGAAAAATTGGGGTTTTACCTAGGGAGGCAAAGGCAAAATTCATACTGAGTATCCATTTGAGCCTTGAAGAGACACCAGATAGGTGTCTTTATCTGTCTGCATTCCAGACAAAAGTAGACACACTACATCCACTTGTGTGCTATTATGAAGCCAGAAACTTTGGATATAATATACTCATCTTCACTGTAAATGGTAGTATACGTAAAGCTCTTCATTGAGAGAATGGACCAATTTAGTTCATATCTTGAGGATGCACATCAGAACTATCTCTTATGCAGATAGTGAAAGGAAAAATACTGGGAAAGTGCCCTCTATTTCCAAGAAAGCTAAGAAAAAGGGAGACTTTGAAGAGGTGTTTTGCCCTTTTTATTTCCCCTCAGACAGAGACCCAAGCATGCGAGCAAACAGGGAATCTGCAGCACAGGCACAGCAGCAATCTCTCAAGCAGCTCTTTCCGTAAACCTGGGTTAACATCTGGACCGGCAGCCATTTGGAATGAAGAGTTGAATCTCTGCTGCCTGCTGCAATGCAGTATGGCACACACCAACGACCCTGGGGCGCTCCTTCTGCTCTGGAGGCTCCCAGTGACACGTGAGCTGGGGAAACACAGAGGTTTATCCTCTTCAATTGCCTGCAACTCGTGTTGCAAGCTGAACTTGCTGGGTTTGTCACCGAAAACACAAAGCTTCCTCTGCATCTCCTGATGTATGTTTAAAAAAGCAGCAAGGCCCTTCATACAAGGTTCATGTTCTTATTGTTTGCTTGTGCGTTTCTGATTTGTTGGGGGGAAGAAAAGACCCTTGATGCATGAAGTTGGGCTTAACTCCCCAGAGCCCAACTCTCCCAAGGAAACTCACTGCTTCAGGGTACTTTACCTTCGTGAGGGGGGGCTGGGTCTTGATGGAGCCGTATTCATATTTCTTCTTTCCGCTGCCTTATTAATATCTGTAAAGAATAATCAACCCATCTGTTCAATGCTATGGAATAAAAACAAGATCATCAGCACATTTTAAATGAAAGCAACAACAAAAAAATTACAATGATAACCAGATGGTGTAAGAAAATCCATTCAGCAGAGACACACTGTCACTTGGACAATTTTTATTATTAAGTTAAGGCAGTACATTGTCACAGCTTGGAAGAATGTCTCTCAGTTTTCTAGCTAACACACAGTTTAAAACTGATTTTGTTAATGCTAATAGTCTGCCAAGCCCTAAACCTAACATTCCCCCTCCAAAGAGAGAACACCATCGTTTTCTAAACTCGTGACGAGCCAGCTATAAGATTTCCATTCTTTGATGGGGAGGAAAGTAGAGGAAAGACAAGAAAAGGGGGTAGAGAGCAAAAGCAATTAATCCTATTTTATGTTACAAAGAAGTAATAGCTAGAATCCATTGTCTTAAAATTCGAGTAGTCCATGAAGCAGGGCCTCCTTTTTTGGGGTAGCGGGCACTAGAGAATAAACCACAGGTACTCCACCACTGAGCTATATCTGCAGCCTTTTTATTTATCTTAGGGTCTCTCTGATGTGCCCAGAGTGAACTCAAATTTGTCATATTCCTGCCTCATTCTCCCAAGTAGCTAGAATAACAAGTGTGTGCCACAATGCTGAGACTGGTCCTCCTTTTAGTGTGCCTTGTGTTGCATTCTGTTGTATAGAATCTTCCAGAATGACATGCAGGAAAGAATATTAATTTTTTTGCCATCAAAGAATATGACCTCCTAGTACATACAACCTTCACAGAAAAGTACCTAAGAATAAAAATTGGTATTTGGTATAGTAGAGTTACATAATAAAAACGCTCTTCAAACGATGTATTCATTAGAGAAGGCTGGCACAGTGGAATTTTACAAGCTTACAGAAAAGCCAATTTATGCAGGTAAAGCTTAATTAACTAAAAACAAAACATATCAGTTTTATAGAAAGTAAACAAAACTATTTATTTTAAGAAAAGATGAGGTATTTAAAGAAATATACCAATTTATGCCCCCAAATAACACCCAACTTCTTTTTTTTTTCCAGTACTGGGGATTGAACCCAGGGACTTCAGCACTAAGTTACATCCCCAGGCCCCATCCTTCCTTTACTTATTTTGATACAGGGTCTTACTACATAACTCAGTTGCCCGGGCTGGGCTCAAATTTGCAATCCTCCTGTCCCAGACTCCCAGAGAGCTGGGATGACAGGTGTGTACCATCACACCCAGTTACACCTGACAATCTGTATGTTTTATAAATACATGCGTTAAAATTTTATGCTTAAACTACTTTCTGCTGCAGTGTAGTTTTCTCTTGTTCCATATTAAGCAATTAAAAGCATATTTACTAACTCAGATGGTATTAAACATGCACATAATTAAAGTGCTTGAAAATAGTAATTATGTATTTTTAAACTCCCAAGCAATTCCTATCATGTCAAAGACCACAGCAACAACAAGAAACATAAAGAATCTGGTATAGAGTTTACCCAGCTCTGTTAACTTTTGAGTTACTGCTCATTGATTCCATTTGAAATCATGCATCCCTATTTTGCATAGAAGGGTGGGCTTGACAAAACTGAAGATAACATAAACTAAATTTAAACTTGATTGCCTATTGTCATTGGGTATTACATATTTGGATGGTGTGGTTTATGTTTCTTTTGCAAAAAAGAGAATTTTCTGACCATTCTCTTCATTTTGTTTGTCTGTCTATCTTTTTGAGACACAGTCTCACTATGCAGCTCAGGCTGGCCTTGAATTTACTTTAGGTGAGCCCAGGCTGGTCTCGAACTTGCTATGATTCTCCTGCCTCAGACTCCCAAGTGCTGGGATTATAGGGGTACGCTGCCACGCCCAGTAATTCTCTTCATTTTAGAGATCAGCACACTTTTAGTATGGTATGTTGAGTACCTATTTATTTTTATTTAAGAGGGACTGAAACCTGGCTGAGATATGGAAAAAATGAGACTTGGATTTTTTCTCCTTTTTTGTTAATGTTAGGGATTGAACCCAGGTTTGTGTGTGCTAGGTAAGCACTCTACCATTGAGCTACATCTCCAGCCTAAAGTCTGGAAATTTTTAACAAATTCATCTTTATCTAAGGCAACATCACTGGGGAAAGAGCAGGGTTGGGAGGTTTTCAGTGAGAGATGCAAACACACAACCACCAACATTCCCACCAATCCTCATACACAAAAAAATCCTAATACATGTGCATACAGAATGTTCAGAAAACCTGTGAGTTCCTGTTAACTGGAGGCAGGAGTAAGTTTTGAGAAAGCAATTTGAAGATCTTTCTGAACATCAGATGGAGAACTGTAATGGGAGAGAAATTAATCAACAAGTCAGTGGCAACTTGGGAGTCCTTCCAAGAGATATAGTATCTCCTTTGCATATAAAAGGGAAGTGGTACTTCTTTTTCCTTCTGGTATACCTTATCCTGGCTTCACTGACTCTAATTCCCAAAGACAGTCTCAGTGTCTTCTCAACTTTAGTTTGGCTGGTATTTCTATACTTTGATAATTATATTAGCAATGTGAATGCCATTCAAAACCATCATCACCACCATGAGATGCTAAAAAATGGCCAGAAAAAACTTTAATTTCTAAGTGATCTTCTGAAAACTTCAAGTTAAAAGTTCTTTCAATTAAGAATTTTTAAATTAAGTAAAATAGTGCCAGCTCAAGGAATCTACATAAAAAGAGAAAAACTGGGAAAGTACAGTAATCTAGAAAGCATGGTGTTAGACAGCAAGTGGCAGAGCCATTTTTAAACCT
The DNA here is from genome assembly GCA_004363535.1 of Dasyprocta punctata. Taxonomy (NCBI): domain Eukaryota; kingdom Metazoa; phylum Chordata; class Mammalia; order Rodentia; family Dasyproctidae; genus Dasyprocta; species Dasyprocta punctata. The sequence continues at coordinate 109,390 of RJWM01001083.1, read as the reverse complement.
TAAAAGAATGGGGTGAAGAACTCCCAAAGAGACAGTACCTAAGCTACAATTTTATTTTAGTATGCCAGACAGGGTTTACACAATGGTCCTTGAATAACGTTATAAATAAAAATACATGTTTCACTCATAGTACCAAAAACTGCTTTGCTTTACCTATTTTTAACTGTGCCATCATAAAACAATTCTTTTCATCTTAAAACCTGATTTTACACTTTACAGGCTACTGCAAGAGAAAACAATGAGGATGAGAAAAACAGTATGAACCACAATACTTAGTGACAGTATCACTACTGGCTGCTGAAAGAATCCAGAAGCCTACACAATTTCAGTAAGTGCTTACAAATAAAATAAAACCATCCAAAAGCCTTAGCTGAAAACTAAATAAAATAAAACTACCCAAAAGCCTTAGCTGAAAACCAGGAATGACTAAATTGAAATTTCATAAAGATAATGCCACTTGGATCACCCTATTGACAAGACAGCAGCGATCACACATTAATTCCCCAACATAGAAGGGGGAATGATAGGACTATTCAAAGTACATTCGGGAAGATGACTTGGATGATACACTGTAATATCAAGGATGTTACAATTAATTACAGTGTAATAAGCCAGGGATAAAATATTATGCCTGCTTGGTCTGTAAGTCAACCTTTTAATCTCACTCACTTTGAATACTACACACTCTCTTATATTTGATTATCTCTTTAATTCTCTAACAAAATGCTTTCTATAACTTTAACCATATTAGCATAATATTTCTAGGAACAGGGATGGAGGAAACAATAACTTACATTTACAAAATGCTTTCTCTGTTACTGAGCCTATAAACATTATGTGTGTTATTTCACTCAATCTTTATAACTCTTGGAGTTAAGTATGATTATGACTATTTTGTAAAATAAGGAAATATGACAGGTAAATTAAATGATTTATCTGAGGCCCCACTATCATCAGGAAGGAGAGCTGGTACTCAAACCCAGTTCTTCTCACATAAAGTACTTCATTACGCTATGCTACACCCACCAGGGAGTGCAAACAAGTGGTTTTCATTCAGTTCTTGCTAGGACTCTCTAACAAATGCTGGTATGACATGGAAAAGTCACTCTAAGCTAGACACTTCAATGTTAAATGGCTCTTGGATAACTCAATAAGGGCAGATCTACTAATTCAATTACCACTTCAATTTCTACCACCTCAAAATACAATGTTTCTGGTTTTGGCTACTGCTACTGACATTCTATTCACTTTAACTCTTCACATAAAAATTATTTTTAAAAAATTCTTTATCAACATTAATTTTAATTTTCTGCCCTTTTTTCTTCTGTTTGTTCTTCTTTTGTTGTAGAGGGGATAGAACTCAGTGCCTTGAACAAGCTAAGCAAACATTCCATCCCTAGATATACTCCTAGCCACACATTCCCTTTTAGGTTCAACTTTCGAATTTATTTTTGACAAATTATGATCATATATGAGGTACCCAGTGATGTTATGAGAAACAAACAGACACTGGGTGTGGAATAATTAAATCAAGTTAACTACCACCCATCATTTTACATGTTTATCATTTATTCCTCCTGTCTCACTGCAACTTTCTACACTTTGACCATTATTCCCCCAACCTTCATGCTGTGGTAATCCCCATTCTACTCTCCAATTCAAAGAATTTTGTTGCTTTAGAGTCCCTATATAAGTGAGGACCTACAGTTTTTGTCTTTCTGCCTGGTTTATTTCATTTAACACAATGCCCTTTTTCTTCTTTTAAGAACAGTTGGTAAGAGATCAGCAAATCTGAGCTGAAGGCCTGCTTTGGGAAGTTCAGTCAAATCTTACGATTGCTGTGAAACCTGCATTTTCTTCTGGATAAAACAGATGCTTGTTTTATCTTTGTTGGTTTAAGGAGAAAATCAACTAAGAGAAAAAACTAATTTGCATTCACAAAGGCTAAACTAATATAGTAACATTCTGAACTAAAAGCTTCAAGTAAATTGTACAAACAGAGAATACAGTTTCTTAGTAAACTAAACTAACGAACTTGAAAAGGATAGCTTATAATTAGTACATCATTTTACTGATTTGCCTTTTGCTATATGTCTTCTATGTATCATGTTCTGTATTAGGTCTTATATATATAGAAATGATAAAGCTTAAGCCCCTGACTTAAAGGAGCCCACTGTTTAATAACATAGAGTACAATATATACAATACGAAGTGAGATTACGGTAGTGCTAATGGAGACATAATTTCGTGTTTGTGTATAGCACAGGAGAGGACCAGGGCAGAAAGGAGACTGTGAAGAATATGCATGTGTGTGTTATGGGTATGGTGAAGGGGAGAAGAAGGCAGGGAAGGCCTAAAAGTAACATTTAAGAGAAAAGTCATTCCAGTAAAAGAATGGTGTGAAGGACACAGTAAGTTAGAAAACTACAGAAAGTTTAGTGCTGGGAATGTAGAGCTAGGAGGAAGAGAGAGGAATGATGAATGAAATTAGAGTAAGACTGTACATCGCAAAAACACTTTCCTAGGAAAAGAAATTGGTGGTAAGGGGACTTGGAAGGTCGTTATGAACTAAACTGCCATAAACAAAATCAAATAAAGCTTCCCCCTTATAAAGGGGAAAGCATTTAAACATAAGACATTGAACATATTATCCATAATAGTAATGTTCTTCAAAGATCACTGATTTGACACTGAAGCAACAGGTTGGAGAAAGTTACAGAAAGGTGATAATCTTACCTTCAATAAAGGGATATAAAATGGACAGTACAGGTGGTCAGAAGAGTCAGTAATGAATAGCCAACAATCTGTTAATCCAATCTACTGTTCAGAAATAAAACAAAACACTCATTTTCTTAATACCCTTTCAAAAACCGTAGTAAAAAACAGCTAACAAAAAATTACCACTTTTCCTTCCTTCCATCCGTCGGTCTGTCCATCCATCCCTCCCTTCCTCCCTCTCTAGGAACAGAACCCTAGGCTTTAAGAATGCTAGCAAGCACCTTACCACTGAGCTATATTCCCAGCTATCTTTAATTGTTTTTACTTTTTTTTTTGCATTAAAAAACATTTACTGGTACACTTTAGATATACATAATGATAACATCATAGGGAATTTGTACCTGTACATGATATATCTTGCTTCTTTTTCCCCCACTCTTCTCCCCTCCCTTCAACTTTTCTTCCCCTGCTTATTTACAAGCTTTGTTTCCATTTCTTTCCATTTATTCTCGCTCTTTTTTGGAGACCATACTCTTAAATGAAATAAATTGGACACACGTGTTTAAATACCACATTGTTTCTCAGGTGTGAGAAACCAGAAGAGCAAACAATGACCAAAATATATAAAAGATATTGGGAAATGAGAAGAAAACGTTCAAAAAAGAAAGGGAACAAGGGGGGGGGAAGGAGAGAAGGGACAAGAAAAAAAGGACTATCTTAAATATTGCTGTGCAACAGTGTTCCTCAACTTTTCATTTTACAAAAGTGAAATTTTATATCCAATAAACAACTTCCCATTTGTGTGTGTGTGTATGTGTATATATCACATTTTGTTAATGAAGATATAGCAGCACCACCTAGAAGACAGTTAAAAATCAAATTTCCAGTCTGTCTCAAACTCACATAGAATATAAAATTGAGTCCAGGAATCTGTATTTTAACAAACTTCTTGCAGATACTTGGGACCTACTACTCTATTGAATCTATTCCTTTAGCACATACATCATATCATACACTTAGAATCTGCATTTTAGGAATCTTCCTATACCCATGTTCAAGAGGAAATAATCTATTACAAAATAAATGTCATAACGAGGGCCAAAATCTGTAAAAATATTATCCCTGAAAACAGTATAAAAAGTAAAACTATGCTGTTACCTCCAAAGCAAATGGATTCAACCCAAGTTTTCAGACTGCTAAGGTTAATAATAATAATATGCATACATATATTTAATTAGTTTTTTGAGGCAGGGTATTGCTGTGTAGCTCAGCCTGGCCTTGAGTTCACTATATAGCCCAGGTTGGCCTGGAATTTGCAGGGATTCTCTTGTCTCAGCCTCTGGAGTGCGGGATTACATACGTGCACCACCATGCCCAGCAATAATACACAATTTTAAGGTCAGTGTTCTCCTTCCACAGGGAGAGTGTACGGTCTATCACTTCTTTCATTTCATTTGATCATTTAAAAAGTTAAACAGCTGCCAGGCATGGTGGCACACACCTGTAATCTGAGCACTCTGGAGGCTGAGGCAGGAGGATCCCTGTGAGTTTGAGACCAGGGTTACAAAGTGAGCTCAAGGCTAGCCTAAACTGCATTGTAAGACTGTCTCAAAAAACAAAACAACAGTTAAATACTTAAGCTTCTTTCAATTACCTACTTATACAAAGACAAGAAAAAGACTACTGAGACTTTTCTTGCATTAGGAATTAAACCTGGGCACTCTACCATTGAACTACATCCCTAGTTTTTTTATTTTTTGAGACAGGAGTTTACCAAGTTTCTCAGTCCTCCTGCTTCAGTCTCCCAGGTGGCTGCAATTATAAGTGTGTGACTTTACACCCCGTTGAGACTATCACTTTTTGATAGCACAGTAGCCACTATTTTTGGCTCGTGAGGGGCAAACGGCCAAAATTAGCAATGTTTTGCTAAGGGCAGAAGTCTTGCTTCTTTGATGCATTTTGTTTTCCTATCTAAATGCAAACCTTTGCCAAAAGAGAAAAATGTCCAAAGTGGAACAAACCTAAAGTTAATAAATAGATCATGGGACCTTGGTAGATATGTTTTCTTTGCTCTGAAGAGGTAAAAGCATTCTAATGATGTGAATGGAAGGAGTCAAAATATTAAAACCTCTTCAGATATTCTAAGTATTTCTCTTATCTCTACTTCAAACTATGCACTTGATCTTAGCTAAAAGGTCAAAAAGTGATCTAGTCTAAATAAAGAAGCCAAAAACATTTTATAGTTAAGGCCTTGCTTAAAACAGATCCAACAATAAAGCACAGCTGTCAGTGACAATTAGTAATCTGGGACATGACTAGATTAGTTCTAGAATCTGCTTTAACCTTCTATTTTCAGGGAAAACTCTTTTTTAAGTACTATATCAGTTGCTTTTTCACTGGCTTTTGAAAGGCAGATTCCCTGGACCTAACCTCCAGCAACTAGCCATTTGGGAGAGAAGGATAAGAAACTGCATCCAAGAATCTGTACCTTCAACTTGTTTTGGTGACTCTGATTCAGTTTCTTTAGGATCACAACTTTTATTTATTTCTCTTTTTTCAGTGATAAGAATTGAACCCAGGGCTTCACACATGCTAGGCAAGTGTTCTGTGATTGAGCTACATGTCCAATGCAGGGATCAGATTTTGATGAATGCAGTCTTAGTGATAAAATTTCCCAAAGACTGCAAAAGGTTCAGGTGAACATATATAGCTAGTTTTAAGGTTTATTAGAATCCTGTTTTCCTAATTTTTCCTAAAAGATTAAAAACAAACATATCACTTTACCCTAAATATGTTATCAATACTTCCCTCTATAATTGGATAATTAGGTGTACTTGAAATCAAATTACTTATAATTCAAAATTCTCAGTATTTTGTCCACTATCTGCAGGACTAATCTAATCTTCAGTAGTTCAATCATCCAGAGCCAAACCATGGACACTAAAGCTGAAGATATAAGATCTCAATTCTCCAACACAATTTAAACTGCACAATTTCTTGCCTAAAGGCGCCTAGTCTTTATATAAGCCAACAGTGTTTTTGATTTGTTTGTTTGTTTTGAGACAGGGTCTCACTATGTTCAGGGTGGCCTTGAACTCACTATGTAGCCCAGGCTGACCTAGAACTGCCCAGCAATCCTCCTGCCTCACCCTCCTAGGTGCTGGGATTATAGGCATGTGCCACAATGCCCGGCAGTCAACACTGTTTTGAATATGAAATAAATGGAAAAGAGCCCAGGACTATGGTCCAAAAAAGTTATGATTCTTATGTGGGAATTAATTTTCTTAACATAAAATTGGTAGTTGGCCTAAAAGTTCTTATTTTTTAGTGATAGGATAAAGAATGAAAATGACTATTCTTATAAATATTCATATCTAGTGGTAATAAAGCCACCATTTCAAAAGCAGCAGGCATGCTGGTATTATACATTTAGCTGTCAGTATACTTCCCAAATGTTTTGCTGCTTCCGACAGTAACTTTACCTAGTTCCTTTAATTAATGCCTCTCATTAATAAGGATTATTTTCGGTTAGGCACTGGCTTTTTAACTCTTTTATTAGCAGCTAACTCTGCTAATAAAGCACATGATAAAAAAAAAAAAAAAAAGGAAACCGTAGGAGACAGAGTAATCAGTTTGGGGACATACTATCATCTCAAGATATTCATGGGAGGATAGTGTGAGAAAGCATAATGAACTGGTCCTCTCTTGGGCATCTACACTACACATTTAGCACATAAAAGCCTCTCAGAAGTTTTAATGACACCACTGCACCTCATTTCCCAATTTTGCTTGACCACAAAGTCTATTATCTCTAACAAAAGCTTGAATGGGTTCTACTAAATACATGTTCTTGGGCAAGAAATCTAACCTCTTTGAGCTGTTGTTCCTTATGTGCAGAAAACAAGTAATACTAGTCTACTCATCCTACAAGACGGTTGGTAGGAACAAATGAATTGGTATTTATCATAGGCATATCTAGGTGTACATTACTACTAAGAGTAACACTGAGTTTAGGAGTATACTGGCTGCACTGTTCCTATTGGGACTCAAAAAGGAGAATAATGTAAACTGAAGGAAGTAAATAAAAGGTTAAACATATTTCCTCCAAAAGTTTTCCTTTTTGTGTGTGTGGGGGGTTGTTTTGAGACAGGATCATGTTAAATTGCTTAGGCTAGTTCCAAACTTATGATCTTTCTGCTTTAGTATTCTGAGTAGCTGGGATTACAGGTGTGCATGGCCATGCCTGGCCACGCTCCCCACCTTAAGGTTTTCCATTTCTAAAAACTACAACTAAACTCCACTAATTCTCATGGTAGTAACAAGCTTACAAAGGCACTGCCATCTACAGGCACAGACATGGAATGCCTGCAATGGTTATTTGAAAATGAAGTTTCAAACCATCAGTCTCATGAGACATCTAAAACCTTTTCAAAAGAGGTTTACTTTTGGCTTTGAGCACTAGTAGATGAGGCTCCATTTGATGAAATTATGAAACTGACTCCTGGGTAAAATCAAATTTGCCTATCTTCTCTACACAGGCTTAGAAATTTGAAGAAAACAATCTTAACCTTAAGTAAGTTCTACACTGATATACTACCAAGGTAGAATATAAATTATTCTTTTTTTTTTTTAACTTAGTTTTTGTTTTGTTTTCAGTTTTCAGTCGTGGTGGTGGTAGTGGTGGAGAGGCTTGAAGGGTCTTAGCTGACTTTTCTGAGTTTTCTTTCAATGAATTAAGAAAATCTGCTCACACCTCACAGAACTTCTGAATAGAATATTATATAAATAAGTCTGCTTTAAACATGTGGTGTATGCAGGCATGCAAAAAAGAGCGGCACGAACCTAGAAAAATTCTTTCCATTGAGTGTTGCGATATGATTTCTCAAGGAAAGTCAATGCTTCTACGTTTTAGATTAAGAGAATACATCAGAAGTTTCAAAGACGATCTGCAGGATGATAGAGAAGGAAGAGGCAGAGAAACTAGAATGAAGGAAAAATCGGCAATAGCTAACAGCCAAGTGATGGTTAATCCCCACAATGCAAAGTTTGGGCTTTACTGGGTTCCAAAAAGTTGACACAAAGTTAGTTTTCACACTCTTGACTGATTTACACCAAAAAATATTAAAAGTTGTCAAAATCCAAAGAGGGCTTCATCAGCGTTTTCGGAAACATCTTTTAATGAACTGTCAAGTGGATAACACATCATAAAAGTATAAGAAAACTAAGAAGGCACACCGGACGCATTTGAGTGGATAGTTCTTGCAGTTGCCCAGCACTAACGCTTGTAAGTCAATAATGACAACGAGAAAACTTACATATCAATTTTCATCTCTGAAGATCCCAGGGCATTTCACGGGATCTACCATGCTGCAGAAAAATTCTGTGCAGAGTGAAACCCAGGGGGACACTTAACCCTGTACTCCTCGGGCAGCGTTTCCCCAAGTGTGGAACGCAGAATAACTTCAGGAGGAACAAGGACGCGCTGTTTATTTAACAGACAAGTATTTATTTTTTATGAGCATTAGAAAAGTAATTGGCTTTCCATGATAAGGTTCGTGACTGAGGTTTCCGCTGTAAACAAACGTATTTAAAAGTAGGAGAGGAAAAATAAAGGAAAGAAACCTGGTACACGGTACACACGGCCCACGGACATAAAGATGCAACGCTAGTGACTGAAAACTGAGGAAACGCCGCCCTAAGCAAAGCCCTCGGCCCGTTACCGGGGAGCGGAAAGTGCCCGCGTCAGGACCCTGGAAAGCCAGCTGGTTCGGCCGCTGGCTGGGTCACTCATTGCCGGGCGAGCTCGGAGCCGGGTTCTCTCCGTGTTCTCCGGGCCTGGGGTCCGCGTCAGTTACACGGGCGGGATGTCACACGACCAGGGGACACATCGAGGACGCAGTCAGGGGGTTGCGAAGCAGCGGCGACTGGGGACAGAGCTCCGTACACCGCCGCACGCCGAGGAGAAAACGCCCGCGAGACCGGCCGCCTCAACACGGGTTCGAATCCAGCCTGGCTGCGCCACCGACTTGCTGAGGACCCACAGGCGAGCAACTTAAACGATTCGAGAAAGGGACGCAGGGTGCCCGGTTCTACCCTAGAGAGAAGCCTCGGGGGCCCTACTCGACGATTCGCACAGACGGCCGGCACCGCCGACCCCTGCCCACCAACGGCCGCCTGCCAGGCCGAGTCCGGGCCTGACGAGAGCCGGAGGCGGCCGCGCCCCGCACCGGGCATGCGCAGCCCCGCGCGCACCCGAGGAGAGGCCGCGGCCGCGCGTCGAGTGGGCCCTCAGCTTCAGCCTCCCCTCAACCGCCTGCCCGTCAGCCCTACGCCTCGGCCGACAGCCACCGCTTCTGGGCACTCACCGCTACCAGCGCGGCGGGTTCCTGGCCGCTCCTTCACCTCAGGCCCGTCGCTGCCGCCTCCGCCTCAGCCCACCCGCCCGCCGTAGGACAAAGGCGCCACCAACCGACCGGCGCGGGCACGAGGCAATGGCGGCTGGGGCGGAGAGTGGAGATGGGGCAGAGGGCGCGCACGCAGCGCCAGGCACGGCGGTGTCGCAAGAGCGCGCAGGTTTACGGTAGGGCCAAGTTGTGGCGTCGATCTCCTTGGCAACGAGGAGGGAAGTGGCTCCTGCGCGGCGGTTTAGACCGCCAGGGGTTGCCTAGTAACGGCGTCCCCAGTGCAGGATGGGGCCCTTGTCTGTTTCTTCCCAAGGACTTCAGTCAAGCCTTTTAAATTTGTGTCCAGACAGCATTCCCTCCTCCTTAGTTGTGGAAATAGAACATTTAAATCCACAAGTACTTCGATTTAGTCTTGTGTAAAGCTAAAAACAAAACCCAAAATACCCCAAGCACCTACAGATGTATGTATTGGAGAAGAGTATTTACAAGCCATCACCCTCTGGATCGCGAGGAACAAAGAGATCAGAGAGGCGGAGAAAGTGATTTATTTAAATTTACATTTAAATAGGTTGTGTACCCTATTCGGTTCACTGACAAAAGGCAAAAGACTTCTGGAGTTACAGTCACAGGTTCTTCTTGAGTTATTTCTTGTTGGAATATTCATTCAATGTCAAAAACATATTTCCAAGAATGTAACCGTCGACCGTGAAGCATGTACAATGTTACATTTTTTCCCATTTAATCTACGGTCTGTATTTGTCACAGGGAATGGGACTCGTTCACACAATTGTAAATACACTATTAATCATAGCCACAGCAATATGAATCAAGTAGCCTTTTTTAATTACTCGCGAAACTCCACAGGGTCTAATTTTTCCCCTTGTGTGTAGTTCATGCTAAGTAAAAATGGTGACTGTGAAATTTAAACACTGCGAAAAGCCCGATTTCTTTGACATCTGCTGCTATGTTCATTCCTCACTTATCCACTCATTGAATGTTTATTGTACACCTACTATGTGACCCTAAGACTTGTTATATACTGACTTGCTATCACTGTCCTGAGAAAATGAAGAAACATCTCTACTCTCTTGGAGATTACAGGGTAGTGGAAAGACAGAATTTAGGTGAAAAAAATCACACTTCAATCTGTAATTATAAACTGAGATAAATGCTGTAATGGAAAGAAATAAGGATTCTCAGAGAGTGTAGCTGGAACCTTAGCTTATTCACAGACAAAATGGTTGTTAAAGCTTCTGCTTTGTAAGATTGTATGAAGTTAGAGATAAAAACACAAAAGTCTGCAAAATAATAGATACCCCACAGATGTTCTTTCTTAGTCTTTCTTTTCTAATATAGGTCCTAAAAAAAATTTAAAAATTATGCTAATTAGATTAAGGTAATCATGTTAAAGGCAAAAAATTGATAGTTTAAAGGTACGTGGCAATTTTTATTTTTAAAATTTTTAAATTTTTAATTTTTTTTTGGTACCAGGGATCGAACTCACAACCTCACCCCTGCCAGGTAGGCACTGTGGCAGTTTTTTAATCCTACACTTGCTGAGTGTGGTGGTACATGCCTGTAATCCCAGTACCCGGGAGGCTGAAACGAGAGGATCAGCCCAAGTTCGAGGCCAGAGTGGGCTACATAGTGAGTTCAAGGCTAGCCTAAATCACTGTGAGACCCTGTCTCAAAAAAAAAAAAAGTCCTATACTTCAGGAAAGTTAAACCAAAGGATGTATCCACTGAGCCATTTAGCAGACATTTAAGCAGTTTACTATGTGATTGGTTTTCTGGAAAATGGAGAATGTTAGGCAAGATCTTTGTTCTCAGGGCAGGCAGTGAATAGAAGTGATAAACAAATTATAATGATACAATGTATGAATAATTTTATGATAGAGGAGCAAGTTAATTCGATAAGGAGAGTCTCATATGAAAGTTAGCACTCAAAACTTTGTGTCTTTCCATCTAGATACTTGCCTTACATAATAGGTATAATCTATTTTATGCCTACCATGGGCTAAGTCCTTTACAAATCTCATTAAATTCTCACAGCAGCCCTATAATACTGGTACTGTGTGCCTATTTTACGGATGTGGCAGCTGAGGTCATTTGATTGCAGTTCTAGAGAGAGTATTGCTCTCCTCAAATGAAACCTTTCAGCCTTGCACTCAGAAATGCTCTTTTCTCCATGAGTGGTGGATGCTGTCATCTGGAATAAGAAATTCCCTTCTAACTCCACTAGCACAGGGGATGATAGCAAGAATCAACAAATGGGATTATATCAAACTAAAAAGTTTGTGCATAGCGAGGGAAACAATCTACAGAACTAGATTCTCCCTACAAAATTGGAGAAAATCTTTGCCAGTTATTCTTCCAACAGAGGATTAATATCTAGAATATGTAAAGAACTTGAAAAACTTAATACCAAAAAGTTAATTAGTCCAATCAATAAAAATGAGCAAAAATATTAAACAGATGTTTCTAAAAAGTATGAATGACCAGTAATATATGAAAAAATGTTCAGCATCTTTAGCCATTAGGGAAATGCAAATCAAAACTACACTGAAATTCCATCTTACTTATCATGACTATTATCTAGAATACAAAAAACAGTAAGTGTTGGTAAAGATTTAGGGATAAAGGAATATTTTTACAGTTACCATGGAAATCAATATGGAATTTCTTTAAAAAGCAAAAACGAAAAATAGAACTACCAGTGACCCAGGTATACCTTGGTATACATTTGAAAGAATTAAAGTCAGCATTCCATTGGGATACTTGAGTACCCATGTTTATTCTAGCACAATATATGAGCCAAGATATAGAACCAGCCTACATGCCTATCAGCACCTAGGATGAATGGATAAAGAAAATATATACATAATGGAGTATTATTCTGTCACAAAAAGATAGAAGTTTTGTCATCTGAAGAAAAATAGTTAGATCTGGAAATTCTCATGTCAAGCAAAATAAGCCAGACTCAGAAAAACAAGTATTACAGGTTCTCCTTAATATGTGAAATCTAAAAAAGATAGCGAAGTAGAAGGGAGCCTACTATTAGACAAGAAGAAGGGGAAAAGGGGAAGGCAGATGAGGAGCAAGAGCAAGTAGTAGGGCATGAATATGATTCAAATACATTTTACACATTAATATCCCACAAACACATGTGAAACTTGGTATGTAGAGTGAGGAGGATGATGAAGGAGATGATTAAAGTATGTTACATAAATATACAAACCTACCAAAATGAAACCATTAATCTGTATAACCAATATGCACAAATAAAAAATGTGGAGCTGGGCATCGTGGCACATGCCTGTAATCCCAGCACTCAGGAGGCTGAAGCAGGAGGATCACTGTGAGTTCCAGGCCAGCCTGGGCTACATAGTGAATTCAAGGTCAGCCTGGGCTACGTAAGGAGTTCAAGGACAGCCTTCACTACAAAGGGAGACCCTGTCTCAAAAAAAAAATGTGTAAAAAATGTGGGGGAAAATTCCCTTCCAAGTTAGGAGGTCCTGATTGGTGTATAGCCTCTAACACTTCACTGGTGGGCCCCAGACTTTGACCAGTGAATAAAATGAGTCTTCTACAGGGGAAGCTACCTGATTGCTATGGGACAGAGCTTTGATATCCGTTCTCTTGAATGTATACCCAATAGTGAGATTTCTGGTAGTTCTAGTTTTTGAGGAAGCTCTACTGTTTCCTATAACAGCTGCATTAATTTATAATCACACTAACAGTATATAAGAATTCCCTTTTCTCTGCATCCTCACCAACATTTATTTTTTGTCTTTTTGATAATAGCTAGTCTGTTTTGGATAAGATGATATCTCATTGTGGTTTTGATTTGCAGCTAGTATTTTTTATTCCCTGAAAAGCCTTTTGACTAGGACCCTCTGCAGTGTTTTTTTGTTTGTTTGTTTGTTTGTTTGTTTGTTTTTGGTGGCACTGGTGATTGAACTCACAACCTCTCACCTGCCAGACAGGTGCTTAAGGCACTGAGTCAAACTCCCAGCCCTAGTTTTTTGAGGCAGGGTTGCACTATATAGCTCAGACCAGCCTTGTGCTCACGTTGTAGCCCAAGCCGGCCTTAAACTCACAACTTTCCTCCTACCTCAGCCTCCCAAGTGCTGGGATTAAAGGCATGCGCCACCACGCCCGTCTCCCTCTGCAGTGTTATGTGCATAAATACGAGAGATTACTATTTCTTGTATCCAGTTCTATGACCTAACAGAAGTCAAGACATTTCCTGTTTCTTCTGGTTCATCTTGGTGGGAATGCTTGACCAAAAGGGCTGTCTGAAAGAAGTGAAGACAGAGGCCTAGAGAATGCGAACTGAAGGGCTGAAGCTTAAATTTACTAGTTACACAACACTCTGGGACCTGCCTGTACTATCCCAGGGAATTTAACTAGTGAGTCAAGTGCAAATGAATCTCCATGGCTCCAAATTTCTAGGTTCAAGTTTAAGAATTAACCATTTAGGGCTGGGGATTTAGCTCAGAGGTGCAAGCACTTGCCTGGCAAGTGCAAGTTCGTGACTTTGATCCCCAGTGTCAAAAAAAAAAAAAAAAAAAACCATTTCCAAAGCCTTGGTGGATCATAAAACTAGCTGAGGAATCAGAATCTTTTAAATTTAGCTCTCTGCTCCACCACTTCGTAGCTGAGCAAACTTGGGCTTGCTCTTTAACACCCCTGCACGCTACTCTTCATCGGTAAAGAGAGGAGTAAGGCTAATACATACTTTGTAAGTTCACTGTGAAGTCAGGTAAATAAAATGTGGTAGCATGTATTTCAAATGAAATAGCTTAGAATCATGCCTGGATCATCATGTGGGTTCATCAATTTATAGATCTCATCATCTCTATGTTCATTTAGTGACATCATGGTTGGTGACTTTCTGTAGACTTGCCTGGGTTATTTTTTTTAATCATCCCAAGAAAAGCCGGGCATGGTGGCGTACGCCTTTAATCCCAGCACTCGGGAGGCTGAGGTAGGAGGAGCGTTGTGAGTTCGAGGCCGGCTTGGGCTACAATGCAAGCACAAGGCCGGCCTGAGCTACATAGTGTGACCCTTCCTCAAAAAACCAGGGCCGGGAGTTTGGCTTAGCAGCTTAAGCGCCTGTCTGGCAGGTGTGAGGCTGTGAGTTCAATCCCCGGTGCCGCAAAGAAAAAAAAAATCATTCCAGGAAAGCAGAGGCCCATGGTTCTTCATGGGCTCCTCTGTCTATAGGTGGAATAAATGTCACTGAAAGTTGATCATTTGGTCTTGGTCTCACAAGGCTGTTGGAATCATAATGGTGGGGTCTTTCATGCAATGATAAGAAGTTCCTGGTGAGCTAAGAGGTCTTCGAAGCAAGATTATATAAACAAAGTAGATCAGAACAGGACTGTCTTCACTTGGCAAGCTGTGTCATATGCTGAAAGGAGTGGCTTGGGGAACTGCTGAATAGCCACCCTAAATTCCCTCCTAGCCATTAGGGTCCCCTTTGGCAGGGTCACCTGCTTAGAAGCTCAGCTTTTGGCCACACTCACCCATGTTAGTATAGCTATGTACCATGGTAGTAGTTAGAATAATGACCCCTCAGAGATATCCATGTCCTAATCTCTGGACCTTGTGAATATTACATGGTAACAAGGACTTCACAGATATGATTGATCTTTTTTTTTTTTTTTTCCCCCGGCACCAGGGATGGAACTCACAAGCTCGTGCCTGCCAGACAGGCACTTAAGCCCCTGAGCCAAACTCCCGGCCCTAGATTTTTGAGGCAGGGTCGCACTATGTAGCTCAGGCCGGCCTTGCGCTCAGGTTGTAGCCTAAACCAACCTCGAACTCACAACGCTCCTCCTACCTCAGCCTCCCAAGTGCTGGGATTAAAGGTGTGCACCACCACGCCTAGCTTGATATGATGCATGGGAAATATCCCTAGATAAGAGGGAGTTAGGAAGATGCGATCAGAAGCAGAGGAGGGAGGGGTGGAAAGTGGGGGAAGGGAGAGCAGGAGGGAAAAAAAGGAGAGGGAAAGAGAGAGAGGAGAGGGAGTAAGAGGGAGAGGGGGAAGGGAAGTAGGAAGGGGAGGAAAAGAGAGGTGGGGGAGGGAGAGATTGAGATTAAGAGATTGAGATTGGCTTTGAAGATGAACACTGAGAAAATCAGGCAGTTTCTAAAGCAGTGGTGGTGAACCTATGATGTGCCACAGCAGAATGTCAATATCATTGGAAGCTCTAAAAGGTTCACCATTATTGCTCTAGAAATTAGAAAATGCAGACCAGGTGTGATGGTGCATGCCTGTAATCCCAGCACTCAGGAGGCTGAGGCAAGAGGATCACTGTGAGTTTGTGGCCAGCCTGAGCTACAAAGTGAGTTCAAGACCAGGCTGAACTGCATAGTGAAACCTTGTCTCAAAAAGACAATAAAAAAGAAAGCTAGAAAATGCAAGAAAGCAGGGTTTCTTTAGACCCCTCAGAAGGACCATAGCCTTTCTGACACATTTTTTTTTTTACTTTGTACTTTCTTTGAAGAAATTTAATAAATATGGTTTTTACTTTTCTAGTTTCAGCATGACTTACAGTTTCCCTTTTTAATAATTAGACTTCTAATTAAAATTGATTTTGACACATGATGTCAAGGCAGGTGTAATTGAATTCCTTCTCTCCCTAAGCTACCTCAACACTATATAACCCCTCCAAACCATTTTGAATCTCTTCTTTATCATATAAAACATTTTTTTGTCTTTTTGAGACAGGGTTTCACTATGCAGTTCAGGCTGGCCGTGAACTCACTTTGTAGCCCAGGTTTTACTCAAACTCACAGCAATCCTCTTGCCTCAGCCTCCCAAGTGCTGGCATTATAGGCATGCGCCACCACATCCAGAAATTTTTTCCTATTAGGGGATCAAATTCAGGCCTACTCATCATTACCATACTATCTCTGTCTCAGGGGATTCACACTGTTTTGATTATTATTATGATTGATGGAATACCATATTTTGTCATTCTGTTTCTAGCCAGGTGAAATAAACTTGTGAGAACATTTAAAGAGAATAATCTTTAATAAATATTTTTGCTACTCAGATGACCTAGTCAGTCTGATTAATGAAATTTGAAATTCTCAAAAGATCTATTTTCTAACTTGTCTTGATGGACTGGGGTATATAAATAGAAGATAAGTATAATAATCATATAAAAAGATAAAGGATAATGTGGGAGAGTAAGACAGGTCGATGGTTCACTATTTCTGGAAGATTCTGCTTTTGTGAGTCCAGGGCACAGTTTGAAGATCTGTATATTTTTTTTCCAAAAGCCCTCTCAGTTTTGCAAACCACTGGGCTGGGTAATTAAAGTTGCAGAGATAACATACCGAAGAGCTATTTGCTATGTGTCACCAACTTTCAGGGTCCTTCATAAACAACCCAACCTGAGAATGTTAAATCTCTCTTATGAAGGTTACAACTGGATAACTGGCAGTCAGTAGAGACTAAATGTGAAGGATGAATGTTTCACATTCAAAACAGTGCATTAAGCAACCATTCTCTTCCCTTCCCTTCCCTTCTCTTCCCTCCCCTCCCCTCCCCTTCCCTTCTCCCTCCTCCCCTCTTTCTTTCTTCCTCTTTCTTTCTTTCTTTCTTTCTTTCTTTCTTTCTTTCTTTCTTTCTTTCTTTCTTTCTTTCTTTCTTTCTGTTTCTGGAAACCAGAACGTGTGGAAGGGCTTGTCTGGGCAGTACTAGGTTGGAGTTAGTCCCAGTTGCCTCTGGGACAGTAGGGGGCTGGGGAAGCCGGCGGCTGGCTGGACATGTCTTTTCATTTACTTTCAGTCTCTCTGCAAGACTAGCATGGGCTCCATGGTAGCTCAGGGCATTATGCTGCCTACACGGAGCTCAGGGCTCTGTAATCTGAGAGAGTAGCTACAAGAATAAGGTTGGATTTGCATTGCTTTCTAGGACATAGCCCCAGAAATCACATACACCTGGCCAGATTCAAGGGAACAGCACACGAACCCTTGTCTCTGAATGGAAGAAATGTCAAGGTTGCACTCTAAAAAGAGTGTGTGGGGATGAGAGGTATAGTTGTGGCCATCTTTGGAAGGTATAATCGGCCGCAGCAGAATCCTCCCTCATGCCCACCTCCACTGTGCCAAATCCTTTCCTCCAATTCTTTCTCGTCTCCCCCACTTTTCTGTGTGCCCATGGCCTCTATCTAGTCCAAACCACTGTCATTTCTAGCTTAGACTATTCAATTGGCTCCAGACTGGATTCCTTCTTTCCATGTATTCTTCCCTTCAATTCTTTTCCTACTACAGCTAGTGACATTTTTGAAAAACAAATCTGATTGTCACTCCCCCATTGTCCTCAGGATAAAGATAAAGCTGCTTTCAAGGCCTTGAAAGGTCTGCTCCCTTTTTGCCTTTTAGTTCACTTTTAGGCCACTGTCTCCTTACTTCCAAGGCATAGTGCAGGCTGGTCTTGAACTTGCTTATGTAACCCAGGCTGGCCTCAAATTTGTGGTGATCCTTCTGCCTCAGCCTCCGGAGTGCTGGGATTGCAGGTGTGTGCCAGCACACCCAACTCTTCTTCCTTATTTTAGTTGACTGAAATTAAGCATTTCTTTTGGTTATGAATATAGGAGATAAGACATATAAGGCAATATAGATGGCAAGACTGGCAGGATCTGTTACACTGCAACCAATAGAAATCACAGATATTTCTATTTCATATCACAGTGCAGATGCTGCAGATGGCTTGAATTCCTGTTTGCACTCATCATTACTTTGAGACTATAGAGGTTTTAGACTTGCCACTGTTTCCTCTTATTTAATCCATTAGTAAAGAAACTTATGTAGTGCTATATCACACTTTTGTCTTAATATTTTGATGACTGTATTTCAATATAATTGGTTTTCTTTGTGACTCTATCATATTTTATGCATTCATATGTATTTTCCTGAAAAGGATCCATAGAATTCTCCAGACAGCTAACAAGGAGTCCATAATACATGAAACACTTAAGAACTCTGTTGTAAAGAAAGTTGTCAGTGACTGGAGGGAAAGAATTAACACACACGCACACACGCACACACGCACACACGCACGCACATGCATGCAATGTGATCAATAAATATGGTGAATGTGAAAAATTCATCAGTCTGAAACATTTACCTTTCATGGTCATTTTGACTTTGGAGAAGAGCTGGAAGTCACACTATGCTGAATGCAGTGAATAAGGTGGGTGAGGACATACCTTCATGTTTTTATTTGGCAGAGCCTTTTGAATTGCAGCCATGACAGTGCAAAAAGACACAAAACAGGACATCCAGAACTGTTTCAAAAAGTGGCAAGAATGGTAGGACAAGTTTGTTTGAAGTATTTTGAAGGGAATTAATGGCAGTGTGTAACTACTTTTTCTTTCTTTCTTTCTTTCTTTTTTTTTTTTTTTTGTCTTTTGTTTTTGGAGATAGGATCTCACTATGTAGTTCCAGCTGGCCTTGAACTCACTATGTAGCCCAGACTGGCCTCAGACTTGCAGCAATCCTCCTACCTCAGCCTTCTAAGTGCTTGGATTATAGGCATGTAACACCATGCCTGATTGTGATAATTTTTTTTAAATGTTAAATGTTTACTGTATGTTTTGATCACACCTTGAATGTCTATCAATGTCTCTATGTATCTATATCCATCTATACCCATCCTTGGCTAATGTTACTGAAACCCTAAACAGTAGGTGTTGTTATTCCCATTTTATAATGAGAAAATTGAGGCTCAGTCAAGTAGGTAAATGATCCAAGATCATAGAACAATAGACTTGTAGTATAGTCCCTGTTCTTAATGACTTCAATATCCTGCTTCCTGGATGAATCCTGTTGAGTCCTTTCCAATACTTGCAAGGTAAGTATCTTTTACCTCCATTCTACAGATGAAGAAATTGAGACCCAAATATATAAGGTCGTTTCTCTCCCCTTACTGTTAAGCGATTTAATCAGATTTAAACCCATGCCTATGAGACACAAAAGCCCATGTGTTCTACGGGACCCTGCAGAGTTAACTAAAGATACAATTGAAATGTAACCTGGGAGAGCTGGTGGTTGAGTATCTATGTGACTGGGCAAAACTTTCCATGCCATCCATCAGGATTAGATGGTTTGGAAAGAAATTACTAGTTTTATTGCTTTTTCTGTGGAGTTACAGAACTGAATGGGGAGTGTCTTCATAGAGTGAAATGCACACTAGCATTTGGAAAGCTCCATTAGCCCCCATTGTCTAGACTAGAGACTCAAAAGTAGGAAGCAGGAGATAAAAGAATTGACAAGTAGGAAGTTCTGTGTTGGGCTCACGCTGAAACAGAAAGAACTATTCTTTTGAAACCATTAATGATGAACTTGGTAAGGATCAAAGTAGTCTTGTGACCTGTAAATCTAATGAGTTGAAAATGAGGTAATGGTATGTTTTATAACGATGGAGGAGCTGAGAAGCTGGGAATTATCTCAGTGTGAATACTATAAGGGAAGAGGGAACAATGGAAGCCATCTGGAAAGAGATCTTTATTCAGCTGTATTTATAGCAGGTATTCGTCTTGTCTTTCAGCTCAAGGATCACAAAGGAGCTTGTCTCACCTTGCTGGGTGTATGAAAATACAACGGTTGTCACAATCCCTGCTGCTTCCTTCCAGGGAACTTAGCACATACAAAGGAGGGAAAGGCAGAGAGCTGTGATGAGGAGATGAATAGCTCTGGTTGAGAGAGGAAACAGGAGATAAGAGAGAATAAGGGAGAAGAAAGAACTAAGATTCTTTCTGCCATTGCCCAACCCCCTTTCTCTAGATCTGATCTGCCTAATATGGTAGCTACTAGCCATATGTGGCTATTTGCATTTCTTAAATATAATTATAAATCCACTTCCTTGGTTGCACCGGCACATTCCAAGCATTCACCAGGCATATATGTAGCTAGTGTAGCTACCACATAGGGTGTTATAAATATCAAATGTTTTATTAGGTGGCAGTGATAAAGCACCCCAATCCACCAACATGTCTAAGAGCAGTTAAAACCCAGGAAAAGGAAAATCAATTATTGTTCCTAGCCATGCAGATACAGGAGAGTTGAGATTTCTGAAAAAAGATGTAAGAGTCCTGGGTACTCATGTAATCTTATGTGAGCTACTGGTACTCTCTAGTTCTCAGTTTTTCTAATATTAATAATATCATTTTTACTACACATTGTGATGAGAAAATCACATAATTAGTTTAGTCTTCCTAATAACCACGTGAGCTCCTGAGCTCCTATTGTAGGGGAGAAACCCCAAGTTAAGAATGTATTCAAGCCGGGCATGGTGGCGCACGCCTTTAATCCCAGCACTCGGGAGGCTGAGGTAGGCGGAGCGTTGTGAGTTCGAGGCCGGCTTGGGCTACAACGCGAGCGCAAGGCCGGCCTGAGTTACATAGTGCGACCCTGCCTCAAAAAACCAGGACTGGGAGTTTGGCTCAGTGCCTTAAACGCCTGCCCTGGCAGGCGCGAAGTTGTGAGTTCAATGCCCGGTGCCACAAAAAAAAAAAAAAAAAAAAAAAAAAGAATGTATTCAAGAGTACACCATCAGGGCCGGGGATTTAGCTCAGTGGCTGAAGCACCTGTCTGGCAAACACAAGGTTGTGAGTTTGATCCCTGGTACAAAAAAAAAAAAAAAAAAAATACACTGTCAGTAGCATACCATGTTTTGGACCCAGATCTCTGATGTCAGTGTTCACATTTCCATCTACCAAGCTACACTGCCTCTTACTGGTAGTTCCTCATTTGTTAATCAATGCATATTGGCTGAATCCTCCCAGAAACAGAAACAGAAACAGAGACAGAGACAGAGACAGAGACAAGTGCAAGTAATTTCTTCGTGTGGCAACCGCAGGAAACACTGATGGGAGCCTGAGGAAGGCCTTACAGGGTAAAGAATATGTCACACTGTGGGCACCTGGGACTTTATCTTGAGTGGGGAACCAGCACAGGATGCACACCTCTTAGTCATCCAATTTAATGGGGGTAGAAAGTTGGGGCATTTCCCACCAACTCCTCCTCTGTTACTGGTAGAAGGCTGCTCTCAGGAGCATTAACGCTAGCACTTCTGGCCTGCCCATGTCAAGGGCTAAACATGTTATTAGGTGTAGTCGTAAAAGGCTCAGTGTAGTAAGTCACAAGCACTTCAAGCATGGAATGGAACAGTCAACCTGGAGGGTGGGAAGGTGTGGTGCCAGCAAGATGCTAAACAGAGGCTTGGACAAAATACGCTTTCTGACTTAACAATTTGGTGACTTGTACTAAGTATTTAGTGGTATACAAGTGTCTGGTACTACTGCTAAATACTTTTACATTGTAAAAGCTGCAACCATACAAGTTGCCACATGTCTATAGCAGAGCCTAAATGTACAATTAGACATTGGAGCTGGTTTGTGATGTGGATGACAGAGGAGAAGTGTTCTTCATTAGTGTTGGGAATTTGCCTAGTTTAAAACGATGTCACATATAGTAGATGCTCAATGACTATTAGTTGAATGGATACATGATTGAATGAAGTCAATATGACATGACAATGATAATTCAATCGAGAGTTGGGCAAAGAATATAAACAATTAGTTCATAGAAGAGGAAATCCAAGTGATTGATAAACATTTGATCAGATGTTCAACTTCACTAACGAATGTGAGGACATGTAAATTAAAGCAGCAATGAGATATCATTTACCCATCAAATTGTCAAATATAAAATGAAGGATAACATTTAGTATGAGTTTCTCAAGTCTTTGTGAAAGTATCTTGAAAACTCCAAAGCATTTACGAGGTACCAGGTATAATGAAAGTACCAGCTGGTGCCGATAGCGAATGAAGCTTGCCTTGGGCTGAAAGATCCATTTCTAAGGTCTTCTGTGTGGCCTATGGCTGGAATCTTTGGTTCCTTGCCACACTGGATTCTACATAAGCTACTTGAGTGTCCCCAAGACATGGAAAGAAGCTGACTTCTCCGGAGGGCCTAACAGGGCAGAGGAAGATATGGAAGCCTCAGGGCTTTTATAACCTGAACTCAGAAATAACCCACTGTCACTCTTTCTGTTTTCTGTTGGCCACACAGACCAAACCTGGTACCACGAGGGAGGGACGAGGCACAGGTGTGAAGAGCAGCAGTCAGTGACCATCAGGGGCTGTCTTGGAGGCTGGCTAGCACAAAGATGGTTGTAAAAACTTCTCCCTCTCATTTATGCCCTGGTTCCTGTGATCCTGACCCAAGGTTTTTCTGTTAATCCCATTAGCTGCCCAATGCCTTTCTAATAATATTCTCTTTTATTTAAGTTCACTGGCTCTGTTTTCTCTTGCGAAAAGGCAGTAGTAGTCCTAGGAAAGTAGTAGTAGGGTCTCCCTTTAGACCAGGTGGTCAGGGAAGGTCTGTCTCCCTGAGAAGGTGCTGTTTGCCCTTAGCCTGATCAAGGAGGAAGAGCCCGTGGGGCACAGATGATGTTCTGAGGTAGGAGCTTAGAGGGCTGAGTGGCTGAGGTAGCGAGCAAGTGAATACTGAAGGGAGAAGTCAGCAGAAACCGGGCCCCACAGGACCTTAAAGCCACAGTAAGGATTTGGATGCCCTTTGCTGGAACTATTTCTTATTCCAGGCATCAAAGTCTGAAAAGGCTGAAGACCAGACCCAAGGTCTCTTTATCTGGGAATCAGAATTAGCCAAGTCAAGTAAGTAGCTTTAACCAGATCATAATAAAGAAATTCTATACTTCTACCCTGTCCCTGCCCCCCCCCCCATAGGTTTTGTTAGTGCTTGGGTTTTCCAAAGTTTTGGCTGGGGTTCTTTTCTAAGTTTCTTAGTTCCTTTTGATAAATTCCAACTGCAATCTGCTGAGCTTGAGGGAAAGACTTTTGTTTACATTTAAGCCCAGGAGTCTCAGCTAGAGAGTCTGGTCAACAGGTGGAGATGGGCAGCTACCCAGGACAGCAGGGAAAGGGGCGGGTGGATCCTGATGGATCCTTTCAGTTCTCATTACTTTATATCCCTGAATTCATTTAGCAAACACCTGATCAGTATCTGGATAGGCATCAGTTTACAAACATGACTGTGACACTGTTCCTCCTCTCTAGGAATCAAGTTAGATGCAAGGCCCAGTCCAAAGGTTGTTTAGCACTGTTACTTAGAAATTGGCAATGTGGCCCATGGCCAATGACAAAAAGCCCTAGGTATCCTGTATTCTAGGAAGACAGATAATTTCCCTTCAGGATTTGTTAAAGGAATCAGAACTTGTACTATGTCTACTAGCCAAAATCCCAGTTTCCTCTTCCTTGTCCATATAACAATCCCGCGAATGCCTTTGGTTTTATTGAGGAGGATAGTGTATGTAGTGGGAGGAAATTAAAGGTGTGAGTGTGAGTGAGTGTGTGTGTGTGTGTGTGTGTGCGCATGTGGGAAGCTTCAGGGAGTTTAAGAGTGACTACAAGACAGGGATGGTGTTTCCTGATGGGGGTCTATGTGGCAGTGAATGTGCCTATCTGAGCAGGGATGAACAGGGATGGAGAGAGAGGGCAGGGTGGAGCAGCTGGCCAAAGATGCACACATTCCTGTGGGTCAGGTGCACGCTGTAGTAATTAGCCAGACTGGGGCACCTTTCTGATATCCCACACAAGCAGGCTGACTGCTGGGCAGGGCCCAGGCCAAAGGCAGCAAGGTAGGAGGGCTAATGCCTGTGCTGGATGCTCGTTAGCAGGGAACTACGCAGTGGGGTAGTCCCCATAAAACTTACCCATGTGGCCCATGAGAAACCAAAAATGGACACTTGCTATTCCAGGCAAGGAGAACGGACCAACAGAGAGGGGGCTTTTATAGGGACAGACGTATTTGCAGGGATATTTGCTTTTTCAACTCCTTCCCCCTCATTTCAGCAAAAGGGAGGGTGCTAGGGTACCTCTCCCAACCAGGCCATCTTCTTTCCTCTGGTTTTTACTTTTAGTGACAGGGTCCTGGCTCAAGTCAACCTTTGGGTGAGAACAAAGTTTTGAAGGATGGACACTTATCAGCAGAATGTGATCTGAAAGTAATGCAATCTGCCCTTGATGTCATTAAGGGATTGAAAAGGGAAATTTAACACAGCATGGCTGAAGGCAGAGATTGGGGGAAAGGCTTCATTATTAAGTCCCACGGAGCTGACTTACCATTGTACAGTGGTTCCACAAATAAACAGAATAATTGAAGTACAGTATGGCTTTACAGTTGGGCTGTAGTCTCCCTCAGGTAAGCAATCATTAGGTTCCAACAGAGCCTGAGGAGGGAGATGTACATGTCTTGGGTTGGGTGCTGGGGAGGGGCACCCAGGCCTAGCTTTAAAGGAAGAGACTAAGGGAAAGTGGGAGAACAGTTTTTCAGGCAGAGGTGGGAGCACAGAGCATCTGGGAATGGAGCGGGGTGAGAGAATTAGGTGGAAGGCCGGAAGGCTAGTTAGAGATGCAGGCCAGCAAACCGGAGGCCTTGCAGCCTTGTGAGCTTAAGAAGCAAGGGCTCTTGGGGGGCGGGGGGGCACTTCAGATCTGGGAGAACACAATCAGGTTCGCATATTCGCTAGGACCCTGTTGTCACCAGATTCTGGCAGTGCTATAGGCACTTGATTGCCAACTACACTTTTCATTCACTTACCTGGTCCTGTGACCCCTTCTCCAAAGTCATTTCCTTAGATTCCAAAGTCCTGGGTCCTTGCCCTTCTGAATGTCCTTTGCCCTATTTCTGTTACTGAACTCTTCATCATTTCTCTCTTTGATGGGACTCTGAGTACTGCTGCCTCCTCTTAAATCATCTCCTCACTGTCTTCCTCCAGCACACTCTTCTCAGCTCAACAAGGTTCTACGCTTCCTCTGGGCCTTGCCACCAGCACATGTCTCTTTGGGGTGTGCATGTACTGAAATATCTTCCCTTTATCTTGTCTGGTCTGCGCCCCATGGGGCAACCCGAAGGCTACTATTTGTTCTTTCACACATTAATTTAAGCTGCTTTAATTGCTGCTATGATATGTTTTATATAATATAATTAATGTTTTAATTCTGTGTACTTGCTTCCCCAGGCAGTTTTGTGAAAGGCCCAATTTTGGAATCAAGCAAATAAGGAATAAGTAATGGCTGAAAGTATTATAGTAACGCCCACTTCCCAAAGGAATTAAAACTGTGCTTGTATTTTCAAAGAGGGTTAAAAAGAGAACTGATATTTTAATCTTCTCTTCATCCTGGGCATGATTGGGTGGCTTTAATGAATACTCCTGGATCCTGATTCAAGTGTTTCTGGCCTATTTGTATCTGACCACCATGCCTTTTATCCATGGGCCATTGAAGCTTGAAGTCTGTGTCGAGGCTGCCAGCTTTGTGTCCACCTTCCCTCAACTCCTTTTGTGATCAAGGCTGTGCTTGGGGTCACAAGTTACTGAACTCAATTGCTCGTACATTTACTCCTTGAAAAATGGTGTATTGATGTCCTATTATGTGCCCAAGACTGTGATAGAACCAGTCCTACCCTTAAGGAGCTCACAGTGAAGTGGGACCAGGCAGACACAAGTGATGGCCTTTCATGCTAAATGCTGCGGAACTACGGGGAGGAGACAGGGTGGAGAACTACCTTTGTCTCAGGGAGTTGGGGAAAAGGCTTAAGAGGAGGCACCACCTAAACTGGTTTCAGGAAGGACAAGGAAAGGAAGGAAATAGCAAGTCAGGGTGAGAAAAACAGTAAGAAAAACCAATCATGGGCCTGAGAATTGGAGAGAGTGTGAACATGGTTGGAGCTAGCATATATGGGAGGATATGGCAAGAAGTGATCATGGCAGGAGAGGTCAGGGCTGAGTGGGAAATAGCTTGCTCACCAGCATAAGGAGTTTGGATCATCCTGAGAGCATAAAAAGCCCAAAGAGGTGTTTAAATGGGAAAGGGCTTCACCAGGTCAGATCTGGAGTTTACCAAAGGAATCACCACAGATGTGTGTGTGTGTGTGTGTGTGTGTGTGTGTGTGTGTGTGTGTGTATAGAGAGAGGGAGAGAGAAAGAGAGAGGGAGAGAGAGACCTGGCATGCCATAGGTGAGCAACAGGTACTCAGTGAATAAGCGAAGCTACTGGCACAGTCCAGGTGAGAGATAATGATGAGCCTCTGAGTTAGGAGAGTGGCAGAGGTGGTAGAAGCCAAGGAATGGAATTCAGAGATAGAATCCATGAGACCTGCAAACGTGTCCTTTGCAGCAAAAAAATGTGGCTAGCGGGCTCCTCCTGGTCCTCCCTGAACTTTCCAGCCTAGCCTCATGGCCTGGCCTCCAAATTCAGAGCTTCGAGGGTCATCAACCCAGGCACTGTCTGGTTCAAAGGCCTAAGTGTTCCCGGAAGAAAAGGGAGGTTCAAGGAAATTCGGTGCACTGCCAGCGGCAGACCCTGGGCCAGAGTCCAGGTGACCCAGGAGGCAGAGCACACGGCTAACGCTGCTTCAGGAGTGGCGTGGAGAAGAGGGCAGAATGCAGGAGATGCAAGCTCAAGGAAGGGCCTCAAGCTGACATTTTTACGGGTCCTGTGATCCCACGTAAGCCTGGTCCGCCCAATAAATGCCTGTCTCCAAGAGCTAGATGGGAGCTGGGATGGAATAGAACTCGATGGGGACTCAAGGATGGGTGGATGGGGAGGCCGAGAAGCTGCGCTCGCCCGAGGGAATTTCCTTTGAAAGAGAGTGAAACTGCATTGGGACACCCGTTTCCTTGAAACGGCTCCTCACTCTCCAGCTGCGGCCTTCCCGTTTTCTTGGGTGGTGGCGGTTGGGGGGACTTCCTAAGGGGTCTCTATCCCCAGTGGAAACGCTTTCGGTTCTGCTGGAATTCCCAAAGGCGGCTAAGGGATGGGAGGGAGCCCTGAGGGGCGGGGGTGGGTCCCTGTGGAACCCCCAGCACTCATGGGGATCCCTCTCTTCTACCTCCACCCCCCTTGGAAGCAGGCTGGCTTCGGGTCCGCCTCTGCGTAGAATTATGGGTCCCGGAGGTCGAGAAGTTAGGACCCTTTCTGGCGCCAAACTCCTTCTGGCCTAACCTGCGGAGCGCGTCGCTAAACTCCTGGGGAGGGGTAAGGATTAGAAGTCTGGGAATGTCCTGGGGAAATCCCTGGGCTGTATCCAGCCACAGGTGCCGCCCCCATCTCGCAGGCTGAAGCGATTGGTCCTCAAAGACCCCACCCCTTTCCTGGGCGGGGCCTTAGACCGGGGCAGAGGAGTTACTAGAGGCTCCGCCCGCGAGCCCCTTGCTCAGGCCACTCGGGTTTCACCCCGCCATGGTTCGCTTGGCTCTGCTGTGCGTCCTCTGGGGCTGCTTGCTGACAGCCGTGAGTAGTTTCTGTCTGACTCCACTGGGCTTGGGATTCGAGACTGAGGAAATGGGAATGCAGGAGAAGGAAGACTTAGCCAAAGAGACTTTCCTAGTTGATTTTGGGGGGACAGGAGGGTGTGTGGAACCTAGGCTAGGTACCCCAGATCCTGGCTAAAAATAAGGTGGGCTGCCTGTTCTGCCAGATTGCACACAGATAGCTTGGAGGGGCACTGGCGCACGCTGAGCCTGGACCGTGTGGATGGGTTGGGGCTTAAGGGGCCGCACCTCTATCTGAGCGGGAGGGTGCGTCTGGGTTTGCTTGCAGTCAGTCACAGAGTCCGGAAGGGGTTTCAAAGGGACGGGGTCGGTCTGGCCTGTGTTGTGCGCCTCTCCAGTCCCTTTACCCTTGTGGAAGGAGGCCGGCCTCCAGAACCTAGCTTCTCCTTGCCAACCGGGGCTGCTTTCTTCCAGAGCATCTTGTGGGAACAGGGAATTGGGGCAGAGGCCCGTAGTTTTTGTGGGGGGAAGGTTCACCTCACACCCCCCACCCCCGCCCCAATCCTGGGTGAGCTAATTTAGGAGGAGGCCTCAAGGTTATGTCTCCCTCTTTTGAAGATGACATAGGGGTCCCCTGTGGGAAATGAACAGTTCATGGGGCCCAGGAAAGGGCTGGGAGACCAGCAGGGGTTTCTCCAGGTACCAGAAGGGCTGAGATCCAACCAAGCATATCACTGGGTTTCTCAGAAGCCCACACTTGACTCACTTTTGATTTAAATGTATTTCTGTAGTTCCTCATTCTGCAGGCTGGGAACTCCCCAAGTACCTGGCCCTCTCATCCCAGCCCCTGGGCCTCCCCCTTCCTTCAGGGACTGTGGAGTTTGGCAAGAAACCAGGACAGGAATGACCCATGGTGTGTGCATGTGGGGTGGAGGGCGTCCATCATAAGGAAAAAGAGTGAGTGGAGAAGCTGCTTCGGTTCCAAACTTTCATTTTCACTCTAGGGAATGGCTAATAGGGAGAAGGCAGGCAGGAGGAAGGCCTCATTCAGGGAGTGGAGGAGGAGCTGGAGAAGATGAGGAAAAGCTCACCTGGGTCTCTCAAGAGTAGCCCTTGTGCTCGTGTAACCTCCAGTTTGGGCTCCAGGTAGAGGCTGGGCTGTGACAATAGCAGGGGCTATTTACTGAGATCTTCCTGTGCATCCATCAAGCTCTGAAAACACTACAAAACACTATATGTAGTCTCCATCTGACTCTTCCCCACTCCTGCATTATACAGATAAGCCCAGAGTTTCATGACTAGTTAATGGCAGAACCTGGATATGAGCCGGCATCTGGTGATTTCTAAGCCATTCACGGAGTGAGAGTCTCCAAGCCCTGGTCCTGAAATCTTTTTGGCAGAAGTGCAGGAGCTATGGGGACTGGAGACTGAGGACTGACAAGTTTTCAGACCGGGTTTTTTTTTTTTTTCATATTTTTGAAGATGGGAAGAGGGACTTGCATTGCTCTGGGAGTGTGGAGGCAAGGTTCACAGGGTAGTTCCTCGGAATATGCTGTGGGGGACCTTTTCTATTTCCTTCCCCATTTCGGGTAAGATGTGTTTCTGTAAGTCATCTGCTTAGATATCAGGTTGCATGAGAACTGAGAATTAGCTGGATCCCAGACAACTAGCCAGTTAGCCAGGGTGCTGGGCATCTAATCTATGTGTGATGATTAAAACTGCCATTTAATGAACACTTACTATGGCCTAGAGCCCAGTGGCGGTGAACCCATGGCACGTGTCCCACAGCAGGCTGTTTGCATCATTGAAACCTCTAAAAGGTTCACCATTGCTGGCCTAGATACTGTGCTAGGCTACATACATGCATTTCTTCTCATCTCACAACCCAACCTGCAGGGCAGGTATTATTACTCCCATGTTAAAGACAGGGAAGCTAAGGCTAGAGAAGCGGACTAACTTGTATGTATTACAAAGTGTAGAACCTAAAACTATCTCATTCTCAAACCTGTGCTCATTTTGCTGGCTGTTCTCAAGGTGTGGGATAATTTTAGGGAGCACATGGATACAGAACTAAAAATGGATTTATTTTCTGATTTTTTTTTTTACAATCCTCATTTTTTTCAAGGAGAAGTCTCCGGAGCTGGAATAAAGGCTTGCTAATCCTTCTTTTAAACTAAAATCAAGAGTGGGCCTGGGGTGGAGGTCCTTTATTTAGCAAGCAAAGCAACTAGCTGAGGTTTAATAGCATTGTTTTGCTTCTGTTGAATTTATTTTTAGGTTTTCCTTTTACTTATGAGAAGTGATACTGGTTCTTCTATCATGGCAATGATACAAGGTTTACATTTAAGAGAAAATGATTTAAATAGCACAAAGCAAGTAATAGCATGGGTGGTATCTGAACATCAAAGAAACGGAGCAGGCAAAACACAAGTCAATGGAGAGAGGGTGTGTTGAGACCTGAGCTCTCATTCAGATTAGGTCCTTGAAGCCCTGGGCAAGTAAGTGACTCAGCCTCCTTGGTGGTCAGTGTCAATCTCTGTAAAATGAAAAAGCTTGGATTTTATTCTCCAACCTCCACAATCCTAGCATTTTAAGAGGAAGGGCTTTGGTGAACAGGTAATGCAGAGTTGAAGGAAGAAATCATGATGGGGCTGGGAGCAGGGACGGAAGAGGAACAGAAGAATAGGAGGAAGAGGCCATGTGCTCATTATAGCCTTACCCAGGCCTGCGGCCGGTCAAAGCCAGCTAGCCTCAGGGCTCCAGGGAGACTGGAATCCTCATGCCTTGTTGGATCACTGGAAAGAGTAAAGATGCAGGAATCAGATCTGCTCAATTCAGACAATACTATGGGTTTCCAGTGCTGTCGCTTTGTAAAATACCAGAATGATTCTGTGGGTGCTGTTATAATTAGATCAGTCAACAGTTGTTTTTCTTTTTCTTTTTTTTTTTTTTAAAAACAAACACACCCATTACTCTGCGGGCTCCATTTTTCTGCTTTGGACTTCCACGTCAGTTGCAGCATGTGTCCTGGCTGCCTTTCAACCTTTCTGCCAAGGAAGCAACAGCAGACTTCAAGATCCCTTCCAGTTACGCAATTCTGTTTATAGGTCCACCCAGAAGCATCTTCTGAATGCAGAGAAAATCAATTCCTACTAAACCATGTGTGCTGTAATTTGTGCCCACCAGGTGAGATTCTACCCCTGAATCCCAACAGGGGACCCCTCTTGGTTTGCTGCAATTGTAAAATCAAGTCTGACATGGCCCATTTCTCTCTGCCTTGCTTTCAGAAAGTTCTGTGTTCCCTCTCTGCCAGGTAGACCTCTATCTACTGTCAGTGGGGTTTTTATCTCTCCCATCTCCGCTACCTGACTCTGAAGGGTCTGACACTTTCATTTTTGAAACCCCCGCCCTTAAAGCCCAGCCAGATCATGTTGTGTTTAGGGTCTGACTCACTGAGTTGGCCAGAGTTACCTCATTTCCTGTTTTCCAGGAGAGAAGCTGGTGGATGAATGCACAGAGTCCAAGGACACAGAATGCCTTCGTTGCCAAAAAGGCGAATTCCTAGACACCTGGAACAGGGAGAGACGATGTTATGTCCACAGACACTGTGACCCCAGTGGGTGGGCTGCTGGGAAAGGGATGCTTGGGAGTTGGCTGATATACTTGACAGTGCAACCAATTTGATTTTAGTAACCAGGGTCTGTTCTGATTGGCTGGGATTTGGGTTGTACTGGTTGTTAAATAAGTTGATTGCTATACTTAATTGGAAGAGGTTCTAAGAAAAACAGCAGGCAATGCGAGGAGTGGAGTGCCCAGCATGGCCCAGCAAGGGGTTCCCCCATCCTTCCTGCTCATCTCTGCTCAGACCTAGGGCTCCAGGTCCAGAAAGAGGGCACCTTAGAAACAGACACCACTTGTGTCTGTGAGGAAGGCCGACACTGTGCCAGCGACACCTGTGAGCACTGTGATCTACATACCTCCTGTGGCCCTGGGTTTGGCGTCAAGCAGCTGGGTAAGTGGCCTGGGTGAGAATCAGTTCTGCAGGCGGGAGAGGAAAGCTGTGGGTCAAAGGTGAAGGGCTGGGTAGTGGGCATTTAGCCCTGGAGGTGGAGGGAGTAGAGACTCTAACCTGGTCAGCTTGCCTGCTACAGTGAGCAGGAAATGGGTCACCTTATAGTCTTCCTCCTGCCGTGGGTGTGTGCCTTGGAAGGCCCATGGGAGAAGTCCTGCTGGGCTGCAGCCTTCAGGAGCAGCCCTCTACCTTTGAGAGCTGGGCCAGTGGTCCATCTGATGGTCACTGTGCCCTCCCTACTCGCTTCCAGGTACAGGGACTTCTGATACCATCTGTCAACCCTGCCCAGATGGCTTCTTCTCCAATGTGTCATCTGCTTTTGAAAAGTGCCGCCCTTGGACAAGGTATAAGCACTCATCACCTAGAGTGGCATGAACCCTGCCTCAATCTCTCCAGCCACCCATCTTTCAGTCCCTGCTCCCCCGGGGCACACACTCATGCACTTGTGAAACATCTATAGAGTGATCTTGTGGCCACCCTAATGGGCATTTTCTGCATTTTTCTTGCCTGCTCTCTCTTAGTGTGATGGATACTGTTGATCTCCCAATTTTCTCAAAACTCTTCCACCTTAGGCATACTGGGACGCCTCCTCTGCCCCTCCTTCTGTTCCTCTGCCCATACTCCCTCGTGCCCCTTCTCTGGTCCTGGTGCCCATGCCTTTTCCCTGGGCAAAAGGTACATCATGACCCTGGACATTTACTCACAAGCCTCTCTCTTTACCTCCAATTTCAGCTGCCATGTCCTGTCCATCAGGCCCGAGAATTCTGTGACTCCGTCTCATCACTTAGTTTGATCCCATCATTGTGGTGTAGCGATACCTTCCTACCACACCCTGCCTCTCATCTCTCCCCTTCAGCTGGTTCTCCTGGCTCTTCCCAAAGTGAGCTTCCTACAGTTCCTTTTGGACTGTGACACTCTGATTTTTTTTTTTTTTTTTTTTGCAGCACCAGGGATTGAACTCACAACCTCGCACCTGTCAGGGCAGGCGCTTAAGCCATTGAGCCAAACTCCCAGCCCTGGTTTTTTGAGGCAGGGTTGCACTATGTAGCTCAGATCAGCCTTGGGCTCACGTTGTAGCCCAAGCTGGGCTCGAACTCACAACGCTCCTCCTACCTCAGCCTTCCAAGTGCTGGGATTAAAGGTGTGCACCACCACGCCCGGCTGACACTCTGATTTAAAATGCTTCATGGCTCTGTGTTACCTGAGGAGAAGGAAACCCAGACTCCTTGGGCAGCATGTGCTTCCAAATGTATTTCCTGACCTCTTCTCTTGAATTCTGCTGACATGCTGCTTGCGGTCCCCTGAGCAGATTGTTCCTTCCGTTACCTCAAACTCTCCTGACTGGAAGAACCCTTAAGCACATGCCCCATTAACTTTTTATATTGAATGTTAAAAAACAGGCAGACTGGACAGAAAATATAAAAGGGCCCACAGTGATGAGTCTCCCTCCCACTTGTGCCCCTCAGCCTCCCGGTTCTCCTCCCGGGCTGCCCCGTTCCTGTGTGTCCTTCCAGAGACTCTGTGTGTGAACCAATCTGAGCATGCCCACACATCCACACCTGCACATTCATACTCTCCCTCCTTTTTTTTTTCACACAAGTAGGAGCACATCACGTGTACTTTGTTTACTGTCTGCCTTTCCCCAGTGGCATTTTTTCTTTCCATCCTATTGTCCCTGGGGTCTGGAACAGAGTCTGCTGTGGAGTAGGTGCTCAGTCTTTGCTGGCAAGTATTGGCTACGATTAGAGGATCCCAGGCTATAGTCAGATTGGCACGCTGCCCTCCAGTTAGCCTGCAGCCCAGTAGAGGTGTGGCTTCCACCTCTGGTAGCCTTATCTGGAAAATGGGAATGCTGTCCTCTCACGAGGCTTGAGAAAGAGAGATTTAAAAGTCTTTGTAAACTCCTGAATGTTTTTCTCATGTAAGGCTACACTCTGTACTTTTCCTGCAGCCTCTCTGTCTTTCTCCTGCCTTTGATGGGTTTTCCTTTGTAACGTCCTTCTCTGTTCACGCCTACCTGCTCCTCTAGGGGCCACCTGGGGCCAGGTGTCCCTCATTTCCTGCAATCTCCTACGTGCCTCTTGGCTGCCCTCTCTCCTGCAGTTTCTCCCCTGTCTGAGCTCACTGGCCAGCTGACCCTCTCACTGGTTAGGTCATCTGGTTGGATGCTGATGAGACTCACTGGCTGCATCTGGTTGAAACTTCATGTCTGGTTATTGACGACCTGGCTGTCGACAGTGCCCTAACAGCAGCCTGCTTGCCAGCTGCCTGATTTCCCTCCCATCACACTGTTCACGTAGCTGCAGTGCCCTGTTGCTCTATGTTTCATATCCTTCAGGGTCCTCTCAGGTCTTCCTTCCACAGGGAAGTCTTTACTGATAACCCCTAGACCAGAGCTTTTCAATGGGGGGCAATATTGCTCCCTGTAGGATGTTGGCCATGACTGGACACCTTTCAGGTCACCACTGGGGAGGGGGATGCCCCTGACACCTAGTGGGTACAGGCCAGGGATGCTGTTTAACATCCCACTATGCTCAGGACAACTCCCCACCCACTGCCCACAACACAGAATTATCCAGCCAAGAGCTCACTGATGCCAAGGATGAGGAGCCCTGCCTCAAACTAAACTCATCACTTCTCCATCCTGTCCATTGTGAATTCTGACTCTGAACACTGCTCCTTTCACTTTGGTGTGTGTCACAAAGCTTGCCACTCATGATTGACTCTCGTCTTTATCAGTCCTTCAAGATACGCCACCATGTTTTCTTTGCACTTGAGTTCCATTAGAACAGAGTTGGTGCCATCCCTATAAAAGCCAGCGTGGGCTGCTGCATGTAACGCATGCCCAGTGAACCCAGACTTGCTGAGCGTCGACTGCCTCCCTGCGGGGTTGGAAATGTTATGGTTGGGAAGACCTAATGTTATTTCTGTCTTTGTGTGTGTGCGTGCTGGTGTGTGTATGCACATGTGTCTACGTAGCTGTGAAAACAAATACCTGGTGGAGCTCCAGGCAGGAACTAACACGACTGATGCTGTCTGTGGTGAGTCCTGGAGCATGGGTCCGCTGTCTAGGAAGGTGGGAACTTGAGGGAGAGACTGAGGCACAGAGGGACACCAAGGTGGGAAAGGGGGAGGGAGGTGAAGTAAGAGGAGTAGGCCGGCTGGGGCTGTGGCATCCAGCTTTACCACTTACCTCGGGAGCTTAGGCAAGTTACTTTCCCTTTCTGAGCATCAGTTTCTTTATCTGTAAAATGGAACGACAATAGCAACTTCCCTGGTAGGTTAGGGTGGATACCAGACATGGCTTCTGGTGCTTCAGAGGCACACTATAAAATACTGTTCTGCCTCTCCACATTTCAGTCCTAGCGTGCTGTAGCACTGTGCCCTACTGGCC
Organism: Dasyprocta punctata; assembly: GCA_004363535.1. Lineage (NCBI taxonomy): Eukaryota > Metazoa > Chordata > Mammalia > Rodentia > Dasyproctidae > Dasyprocta > Dasyprocta punctata. The sequence continues at coordinate 74,480 of RJWM01001083.1, read as the reverse complement.
TCAGTTTGGCTGTTAGAATGAGGAGGTTGGCCTACAGCACAGGTCATAAACTCAGACAGCTACAGGGACTAGGTGGGTCATGTTAATGCATGAAAAGGGTCAGAGGTAAGAAAAGTACATTCTCTTTGCTTTTTCTTAAAATTGGCTTTCCTCTTGGCAAGACTGGATTAGAAAGAGATGAGGGAGGCACTTGGCCCAGTACTAAAGGGAGTGACTTAAAATGCAGTAATCAAGATGGACAACATTTTGATGCAATATTTAAAAATCAAAATGTCAAAAACTCACGATGAATAGAATAGCAAAATTTTAAATCAGGACAGGCTCTAACCTTGCATTTGCATGACCCTGCCTCACTCTACCCTAATTTTGACCCTTAAAGATAGGTGGCTGGCATTAGGCCATCATTTGCTCCTTTGGTGTCTGCTGGCTGATTTTCAAAATGTGACATTAAAAAAGTACTTGATTCTTGATTTTTTTTTTTTTGCTGTCCGCTTCGATTTTGTCCAAAGTGTTTGTATCCTTTGCCTCATACTGGAGACCATCTGCCCCTTGATCTTTCTTTTATTTGTTTGGTTAGAAGAGAGACTTGGGCACAAGAAAACTTTCCTCTGTGACTCTTCTATAGCAAAAGCAACAGTGCAGACAAATGGAACTGGACCTCAGCTTCCGGCAGAGTAGGCGTGTTAGAGAAGCAGGCCAGCCAGCCACCCCTACCCGGGTCTAGCTGATGGCTGCCACGTGGAGATCCTGGTCCCCATAGGCCTGACCCTCCCAGTTTGTGAGACTAGATGCTCAGATTTTAAATATTGAACCACCCAATTTTACAACGTTGGCAGATATCTCAAAGCATTAAAAAAAAATGTGCTGGTCACACTAAAGACATCTGCCAGCCAGAATTTCCCCAAGAACCGCTCATTTGAAACCTCTGGTGTAGATAAGTTCAGACACTGGAGGATTTTAGCATCTGTCAAGGGACAGCAGCTTTGGGCGTGGGGTGGGCAGGGGGAGCAACTACGCGGGGCAGGTACATGCTGAAGTCTCGATTTCTCCAGGTTTCCGGAATCGGAGTCGAGCCCTTCTGGTGATTCCCATCATTATTGTGATCCTGATTGCCATCTTGTTGATTTTTATGTACTGCACTAAGTTCCCAGGTGGGGAGAGAAAACGAGGAGGATGGGAGAGAGGGAGGAAGGGAGGAAGGTAGGAGGGAGGGAGTGTAGTACAGGAGAACATTTCTGGTGCTGATCTGGCCTCTGCAACTTCCTTCCTTTAGGAAAGATGTTCAGGAAGCCAAAGGATAAGGTAGGTCACCCCTGGGACTGGGACAGAGCTTTGGCAGCTGGAAAGATTGACCTGTTGTTACCTATGGGGCAGGAAAACTGAATCAGAACCTGCTGCAGTCAGGAGGATGGCAGCAGAACAGGCTACTCTCACCCACACCCGCTCCTGGGTTTCAGCCTTGACTCCTTTTGTCCACTCACTCAGTCCTGGGCTCAGTCGCTCTCTAGAGTTCACCTCTCCCTGGGGCTCCCCTGGCACGACTGGCAAAGTCTAATCCTGGTGGCTATTTATGCCTTCCCTAGCATTCAACATGAAGGGACCCACTCCTTTGGGCCTTGGAAGGGTCCAGTGGGTAGAGGACAAAGGAACAGACAGGGTCTTGAATCCACGGGCGGTCAGGTCACTCTGGAAGCCAGTGGATTCTTGTCACCCTCAATGTGGCCAGCAGGGGGCAGGCCACACCCAAGAAATCTGCCCTGGCTCCCTGGAGGAAAGGTGAAGGGGCTTGGGAGGGGCCCTGCTTCCCAGGGACCGGCCTCTCCAAGACACAACTGCCCCTGTTCCTGGGGTAACTTCATCCCTTGGCTCCCCAGGCCCTCAATTATAAGCCTGAGTGGCAAGGTCCTGTGGAATGGACCGACGGGGACGATTTTGTTGGCCACAACACTAATGGTCCAGTGCAGGAGACTTTGCAAGGATGCCAGCCAGTTACCCAGGAGGATGGCAAGGAGAGTCGCATCTCAGTGCAAGAGAGACAGTGAGACTGTGCCTACCGAGGACTTGGCAGCCTGGATACAGAGCTCACGGATGGAGAGCCTGGAACTTCTGCGGTGGTGATAGCATGAAGAGGAGAGGTTAGCACTGACCAGGCACAGGTCCCTCCGCCTGCACTGCTGGAGTCTGAGAGCCGCCGTAGGCTACCATGAGACGCAGGACACAGTTCACCTTCGAGAGCCTCACAGGCCAGTTCAGGAGCCCATCCAACTTCCCTGCTTGCTTTTCAAGATGGAGGGAGAACTCTGGTGTGGGGGGAATACAGGAGTACCCACCAAACCTCCCAACCCAACCAAGCAGTTTGGTGACCCGGCCTGTACCATGTTATTTCCACGAGCCCACGGAGGCATCGAGACCAATGCCCACTGCAGTGTTTGTCATTGTGAAAAACTGGCAGCCACCTAACTGTCCATTTGCAGGGGACTGGCTAAATAGAATTGTAATACATTTGTACAACAGGATCTCAGAAACACCGCCACATGAGAAAAAAGATTGTGGGGTGATAGATATGGAAACTCCAAAGCAGTATGCTGTATACACTGTATATAAAAAATACAATAGTGTATACAATATTGTGTATATATTGCTATACAAATATAGAAAAGTTGTGGATATATGTATAAAAATAACCTATGTTATATATGTGGGTAAAACAAGGGTTCTAGAAGGATATATAGAAAACCTCAACTCAAAGAGTGGTAATGTCTGGATGGGGGACATTTAGCTTTCCCATAATGCTTCTTTTTTCCCCAAAGCAAAATGAATACTTATGTAATCTTAAAAAATCATCAAAGATGCAAAAGGAAAAATGGGAGTGGACATGCTGGATGACATGGGCTGTGTAATTTGCTGTCAGGCTCCCAGAATTAGGGCACTTTCTGAGGATAATAAGAATGTCCCTAGGCTGCTGCCCCTCCGGACCGGTTTCCATGGTGCGCTGACATCAAGTGTGCAAAGCATCCTCCCCATTTGATTCATGTCCACAAAACAGCCTTCCAGAGCAGGCGGGGTCTGCATCCCTCCCTCATTCACAGAGCTGGAAATGGAGGCCCAGAGAGCTAAAGTGACTTTCCTGTCATCACGCAGCATTGTGCAAAGGTGCCGTGCTCAGAGTTTCCCAGTCTTGGCCCTAGCTTCTCCCAGATCCGTCTGTTCTCTGGAACCTACGTCTGTCACTCCTTCCTGGGAGACCCTGGGTCTCCCCCTGCCTACTGACCTCACTGCTGTGGGAGCTGCTGCTTCTCGGTCAGATGGTGCCCTGCCCCCCCAGCAGTATCTCAGGATAAAAATAAACTGTCCGGTTCTCTTTTCCTGCTGTGCCAACTGAGGGGGAGCCTAGCTGGGAGGAGCAGCAGATGGAACAGGAGCATGGGGGTGGGAGGAGGACTGGAGGACAAGGAGAAGGAAGAGCAATGCAAAGGGCCGTGCAGAGCTCTGGCACAGAGACTGCAGTTTTAATCCAGGGATTGCTACCTTCCCCAGCAAGAAACCACTCCGGGTCTCCCCAATGCGTCCTGCTGGCTGGAGGGTGGGGGTGAAGAGCGCTTATCCTGACGGAGGCTCTGAGGGCAGTTGGGGGCCAAGAGAGTGGCCCCTGGCTTGGCAGGCTTCCTGGAGGGGCTTCAGGAGCCATTTGGAGGCGCCAGGTGGAGGTCCTTGGTTTAGAAAGCAGAGCAAAGTAGCGGAGGCAGGAAGGGGGGGCGTTAGGACCTAATCCTCAACCCCTGCCTAGAGCCCACATGCTAGTGGTACTCACTGCTGTGTGGTGGTGTGGTGAGAAGACACGAAAAGCCCATGTCTGCCATCTATTACCCGTGTGATCTGGGGTGAATCACTGCCACCTCTCTGCCTCCCAGGTTCCTTGTCTGGTGAATGCTGGCAATGCGTATAGCAGATGCTACTGCTGCCTCTTGTGTTCTGTCCTAGGTCAGAGACCTTAGACGTGAGTGAGCACCAGAATCACCTGTGAGGCTTGTTATGGCATGGGTCCCCCCAAACTTTCTGACTCAGTAAGCCTGGGATGGAGATCAGGAATGTGCATTTCTAACAAGTTCCTTAGGTGCCTGTGGTCCAGGAATCACGCTTTGAGAACCATTGCCCTTAATATTCACTGTGCTGTGTAAGCTGCTGGCTTCTTTCCTGGAACCTGGCATTGCTTGCTCAGGCCTCCCTGGTCTTGAAGACATGCGTGGTGCAGATGTAGCCTGGGCAAAGCTGTCGCTGGGACAGTTGTGGCCCTGGAGAACATCCGCCCAGCCAACCAGGGTCCAAGCATCCTTCCCTTCGGGAGGGACACATGGGAGGTATGCTCTGCACTTCTTCCTGAGTGCCTAGCAGGGACTGAACCCCACATGGTCACTGGAACTCTGCACTGGTTTCTGTCCCTGTCGAATGTCACTTTTCCACTGCTTCCTGGGCTCAGCTCTCCAGCCTGTATTTATTCCTGGTCCTGGGAAACATTTCCTCTGAGACTCAGTGGGTATCTTAGTGTCTGTGATGGAGGGCAGAGGGAGTTATTCTTGGTGAGTATCAGAACCACACGGTACTCTATCAAGTTCTGATTCCTATGTGGTTTGCTCAGGAACTTTTTCTGAAGCTCCAGGAAACTTATTCTCTGGTTTGAGTTTTTGTCCCCAGATGTGTGACGAAGGGCTGGTTCCCTGCAGGTTCTAAGCACCCCGTCAGTTGTGAAAATAGTGTGGAGGACCAACCTCTTCCAGGTGTAGGGTCCACCTGGGGTCATGGAGCGGGTGGCGGTGAGGCACGTATCAACCAGGAGATGGCGCTAATGTAACGTCCAAAGCCTCGGGGGCTGGAACACTGCACAGTGGGCTCTGCTGATGTTGGCTCCACGGCCCATACTCCAGAGCTGAGGCCTTTTTTCCTTTGCACCGGCTTCCTGCAACCTCTCTTCTGTGACCCCATCCATTCCCAGTTGTCAGCCTCCCTGTGAACTACTGCTTTAACAAACATCGACTGTGTCCCTGCTGTGTGCCTCAATCCGAGGACAGGGCTACACAGTGATAGGACTAAGTGCACCCCAGTGGGGCGCTCAGTATGTGCTCGGCATGATGCTGAGAACTCTCCATGCGTTCCCCTGATCCGTATGACAACCCTGCAGATGGTGTGGTCTCTTATAATACCCATTTTACAGATGAGGCTCAGAGGTCAAATGACTCGATAAAGTTTCAAGAGTTAGAGCTGAGATTTGGGTCTAACTAGCTTCACCCTAGAGGCCTGGAGCTTTTGCCTGATCTATGAGTAGGGACACAGCCACATGTTAACAGGCCATCAAGACGGCGCGACCATTCAGGGCAGAGGGGCCCCAGAGCAGGGTAGCTAACCTCTAGAGTGGGCCGGGGTCAGGACTTGCACTGACTCAGGGGCCGGAGATGAGGAACAGTGTTCACTGGCTCCTTCCAATGGTTCCCTAGGAGGAATGCGGGCTATGTGTTACGGGGGACCCAGATTTTTATGTGAAAGCTATCAATACTTAAATGCTACCACTTCTACAATTTAAAAAACTCAGTGCCCAAGAAAGCATGTTGCAGAAGGTTGGGATTAAAAGACTGGGAATTTCATTGTGTCTGATTCTTTGATTTTACATGTGGGGAGACTGAGACCCTGGAAAGATCTGCACTAGATCACACAGAATGTCCTAAGCAGGCCACTCTCTTTTTTGAGGGGCCCAGCTGGGTGGGGTGGGGTGGAAAGAGCCCCTGGGGGGTGACCAGGGCTCCCCAAGCATTGGAGCTTGGAGCTGAGGGACTTGCCTTGGAATGGGCCAAGCTGGAAGCAGGCATGGCCCTCATACTGTGACCACTGTCTGGAGCCCCTGGCCCAGCTGTGGGCACGAATGCCACCTTCCCCGGACCTGTAGGCCCTGCAGTTCATTCCTTGAGCAACAGAAATTATTAAAGATTCTGCCCCCAAGGATCTCTTTTCCCTGGAGTAATTCTGGTATAGAAAACTACAAACCTACCTGAAGGGGTTGGGGGCGTGTGTGCAGTTTTAATTTGTACAAAGAGACAGAGACAGAGTCAGGTGGGTGGGGGGAGAGGAAAAGAGAGGATCCCATGTAGTCACGCTGTGGATCTCAGGGTGGCGTGCTCAAGTGGAGGGGGCCCTCCTGGGATAAGCGACACTGCTAAGTGGGGGCTTGCAGAGGGGCCAGTGAGGTCGGTGAGCAGCTTTTGCCCTTTGAGTGAGGGATGGGAGGATGTCCTCTGTTGCTCTGCCCCTCCCTGTCTCTGGGGTTCTCTGGCTTTCTCTCTGCCCACTGGCACTCCCTGCTGGGCCTTGGCGCCCAGCTACTTCCCTGCGGGCTCCTCCCTCCCACTCTCTGCAGCAGCCGCCCGGCCCTCCGCCCCCTCTCTCCCACTTCCTGCCTTGCTCCTCACCCACCTCCTTTCTCATCTTCAGCTCTTCCGCCTCACCCCTGTTCTCTTTGGAACAAGTGTTATTATTTTGGCTAATTATAAAAGTCATACTTGTGTATCACCCCCCCCAAGCAATAAACAGGGACGGGAGAATGAGACCACCTGTAAGCCTTGCGTCATCCCTGCCAATCACAAGCGATGGTCCTTCCAGACTTGCTTTCTGTGCCAAAAGTATTTCCAAAATTTGGGTTATCATTATATGCACTGTTTTGTAAGCAGCCTCCTTTGCTTAGCGCTACACAACAGATATCTCTCCATGCCAATAAATATAGATCGACAACATGTTTCTTAATCGCTACATAGATTCCATCGTATGGCAGGCGCGTGATTGATGTAAGGACTCCCGTTTTGCTAGACCTTCCCAGCAGGTTCTCGCTTTTCCTCTTGAGCCTCCCTCTGGGACCTCCTCAGCTCGCTCTTCCTCCATCTCTCCATCTCTCCATCTCTCCCCTCCCGTCGTCTGTGGTCTCTCTTTCTCCTTTTCCCTCTCTCTTCTCCTGCCTTCATCTCCAGCGTGCCTACCCTGTTTCTCTTTCCTCCCTCCCCATGGCTCTTCCCAGTTGGAAGGACATCTCTGTCCCTGCCGTTCCAGCCCAGCTCTCAGTACCCCGTGGAGGGTGGGGGTCCGAAGGTGTTTAACACAGCTCCCCCGTGTCAGACGTGTGCGTCTCATTAGCGAGGCCCTGCCCCCAAGTGAGGCAAGCAGGAGTCATAGTAGCAGTGAGAAGCCTAATTGAATGTAACTAATTATTCACTCCTTTAAACGGGCCTAGGAGGGACAGAATTACTCACTCTGAACTGGGGAGACAGGGAACTGGCCGGCTGGCAAACAAATCCTGGGGCCTGCAGAGAAGGTTCTGCTTGGAATACTAATTAGGGCAGGAGTGATGGGATGAAGTCAGGCTCACGGAGGCCTCTCTGCCCCCTTCCCCACCCAGGAAGTCGGGGTCTGGAGGAGAAATGGTTCTTGTGTGATTCTAACTGGAGGATCCAGGGAAGGGTTAATACAGGGGAGGGGGAGGGGGGAGTGAAATACTAGCTGGGGCCCCAGGCAGGCTGAGGCTAACGTTTATTATGGACAGAGGCTGGAGGACCCTTGCAGAGCTGAGAGGGAATGAGCTGGGGCATGGGTGGTGGCAAGCGAGCTCTTCTCACCTAGAGCCACTGTGGGGACCCAACTGACTCCGAGGACAGAGCCCCTTCGGTCCCTAATACTACTAAGGGACGGGCCCTGTGCCAAAGCCTGGATGCCCACAATCTTTTGGATCCCTATTATCTCCGAGGAGGAAACCTGGGGCTCAGAGAGAGGAAGCAATCCTTTCACCCCCAGTCGGGGAGCCTGAGCCAGGCGGAGCTGGCACTGTGCTGTGTCTAGCTGCAGAGCTAGAGTCCCCAGGTGTGCCCAGCCGTCATCCCAGAACAATGAAACAACATTTCTGCGGGGCAAGTGTGGCGGCTGTCGTCTAGGCAGCAGGACTGTCAGCGCCTCCACCATGGTTCTAACATTCAACCAACATTAAACTATTGGTTTAAGACTTCATTATCCTGCTGGAGTCTCTGCTGTGACTTCAGTCCCTGTGGTTTGCGGTGTTCGTTCCTCTTCTCGCCCACCCCCTCCCAAGTGACCTCCAGGGCTGGCCTCCCTGTGACTGAAGAGTAGTAGCCCAAGGGAAGAGGCTGGGGTATTGAGGCTTGGATGTCCAGGGAGGTGGGGTAGAGGACCTGAGGGGGTCTCAATGCTGCACCATTCCAGGTGGCATCTGCAGGTCAGAAGAGAGAGGTTGGTTAGGGCAAAGGACGAATCAGGCTTTGGAGAGGAGAGTTTGGGTAGAGGGGGGTGGGCGTGGTCGGTCTCATGGGTACAGTAATTACGATTCTAGATGCCATCCGTGGGTTAGGAACTTCCCTCATATTATCTCATTTGATTCTAGCACTAATCTTTTGAGAGAGTGTGTTTATCCTTGCTGCTGAACAAGGTAGGCTCAGAGAGGTTGAGTAAGTGGCCCAAGGCCACACAGCAGAGCTAGTATCCAGCTTCTGGTTCTTCTTGATTCCCAATCCCTTGTTCCTTTTTTCTGTGCTGTGTTAATTCTACTGTTGTGTTTGTGATCTCTTCCCTAGCAGGTGTCATTGTGGGTGTGCTATTATTCTGCATGGGTGTGCATTCTTGTTCGACATGTGCATGCTTGTGTGTGTGTGTGTGTGTGTGCGTGTGTGTGTGTGTGTGTGTGTTCACCCTCCTGAAAGGAACTAGCTGCTGACAAATTTTCTACTCATGCCCAACACAATGCCTCCTGCTGACCAGCCAGACAAGGGAGGAGGGGCCGCCCCTGCTTCTTGCTCCTTCTGCCCCCAGCCGGCTCCGTGCCCACTCAGCTTGGGGCTGGGGGCTGGGGAGGGGCAGGGAAGGCCATTTCTCCAGCTGGGATGGTGACAAATAGTCTCACTGGTAACAAAAGGGGAGCAGAAGCTCCCCCTTTTCCAGGCTTCTGAACGACCCTCCGCCCCCAGTGATGGTGGCAGGAGGAGGTGGGCAGTCACCCTGTCATTCCCATCTCCCCTTCTGCTCCCCTGTCCCCCCAAGTTCTGGGACTCTGTAGGAGCTTCATAGAGGGGCAGCAAATTTATGAGCCCAACACTGATTCCCCAATCATCTCGCCTGCCAATCCGTCTTTTTGGAGCCAGGGATAAAATGAAATTATTTCAAAATAAATCTGTGTGGAGGATGGAGGGACTGCGGGGGGCGGGGTGTGGGAGGCACAGGGGCTGAGTGCGGGTGGGAGGCCACCACCCCTCCCCTCTTGGGGCTCGGCTGCCTTTGCTCCCCGAGTCTGGGCTCAGGGGTGGGGCAGAGCTCTGTCTCCGCCTCCACGTTTCCCTGAAGCTCCCTGCCAAGCAGAACTCTCATCCACAGGGTGGGGGCGAGCCCCTCCAGCTGCTGAGGGGTCCTGAGTCACCCCCACTTCCAGACCCCAGCGTCAGAGAGCTGAAAGGGTGGCTTGGGGGCAGGGGAGGAGAGGAGAGGGGAGGGGAGAGGTGGGAGAGGTTGCACCAGGGCCTTGGTGATGCTCCCTGTGGTTTCCTACCTGTGAGCATGGTCAGCAGTCAGTCAAAGGGCCAGGGAGGAGTGGGGTCCTGTGCCAGGCGATGACCTTTAATTGAGGGGGCTGAAGGGAAGGGACCTGGTTCTGGCTACTCAGAGAGTGAGGAAGCAGTACCAGGTTTCCAATCAGGTGGGAAGTCACTAGGCATGGGAACAGACTACAGCTGGACTGGCGTGTAGCAGCTGAATCATACTGGGGCAGGGCAAGGGTTAGGGTCCCATGCCCCTCCCCCCCAGAAGTCCTGGGCCCTCTCTCCTTCCCCTTGGCCCCTGTTAGGCTGGGGTAATGCGCTGGGCCCGGGGCCGAGGGCCCACAGTGCACTCCATAAGGCAAGTATGAAACACCCTGCTTCCCCTCTCCCGCCTCAGCCGGATGCCAGGGCCTCCTCCACCTTGAGCTCTGAGCAGGACAGGGATACAACCAGCTGGCTGGGATACGACCTTCGGGCCTCCCGAGCACAGCCAGCCTTGACCACAGGGAAACCATGAGGTCCGAATGATCTCCCCAGCTTGCCCTGGCCAGGACCCTCCCTCCAGGAAGGGGCAGAGTGGCTTTGGGGATTGATAAGGGCCAGACAGCCAGACTTACTGATGTTGCAGGCTGGGCAGGGGACGGGTGTATGAGCTCGGCCTCGGGCTTGTGGTGGGTGGGGTGGGGCGGGAGCCAGACACAAGCTGCTCTGGAAATGAGATTTGCCTTGTTATCTGTGCTGGCGCAGGCCGAGGGCCTTGGGCACTAAGCAGCCTATGCAAGGGGATGAGGAGGGGCTGGGAGGGTGTGCAGAAACTCTCCCACAGGCTGGAGGGCGGAGCACTGCTGGAATATGTGCGTGTGTGTGTGTGCGTGTGTGTGTGTGTGCGTGTGTGTGTGTGTGTGTGTGTACTCGTGGGGTTTGGGTTCCAGGAGTACCTGTTTTTCCCGGTTGGTGGGATGTCCACCATGACAATGTGCATATACATGCTTTAGTCTTTGCTTGTGTGTGTTATTTCTTCAGGGTTGAGTGTGGCTGGCATTAGCATGAGTGTGTTACTTGAATTCGTGTGTGTGTGTGTGTGTGTGTGTGTGTACACCCACACGCTCCAGATGGCTCTGTGAGTGCATGCCCTGTTCACACCCAGCCCACGTGAAAGCCTGCAGGTCCGGGCATGGCCTAATGGACAGGACCAGGTGGGTCAGGCAGGCGGGCTACAGGCACCCAGGGGTGGTCTGGGTCAAACTAAGCCCAGAGGTGGGTGGGACTGAGCATCTTCCAGAGGCAGCAGCCTGGCAGGGAACAAAGGGGCAATCAGCTGAGAGGCCACAGGAGTGCTGATTGAGGAAGAGGAATTAGTGAGGAGCCTCATGGGGCCCTGCAGGGGGCGGTGGGCAGGCAGTGGGGAGCCCTGGCACCGTGATTAAGAGGGAGCAGGTGCAATGGGCTTACCTGAGCCATTCGAGGGTGGGCAGTAGGTGGGGATGGTTGGGGGAGAGGGGGAAGCCTGAGAAGGAAATGGGGGCAGACTAGAGCAGCCTGAGCCCCTGGACCCAGAACCTTGGGGATGAAGAGTCAGGGGTCGTGGAGAACGTGACAGAGCATGCGGAGCAGGCGTCGTCCCCATCCTAAGTGTCTGCTCCCCTGCTGCTTATCCAGAGCTTGCTGTGGGCCTGGTAGTGTGCTGAGCTCCTGCCACACAACCTGTAATCCACGGAGGCTGGTTCTGTCACTGGCCAGGCTAACAAATGAGGGAGTCACTGCCCAGAGAGGCAAGGTGACTAGCTTCAGCTATGAATCCAGGTCTGCTTGCCTTTATGTCATGTTTTTGTGGTGCTGGGGATCGAACTTGGGGCTTTGCACTTATTAGGCAAGTGTTCTGCCACCAATCTTTGCCCCCAGTCTTTCTGCTGGACCTCAGCACCCACATTTTAATGTTACACTGCCTTGCTGCTCCCCAGACCTCTGCAGCATTGTCAGTGGGGAGAGATTCCAAGAAGACAGATTGCTGGTACAGAGGAAAGGAATCTACAAATCCCCCTGTCCAGCAAAACAGATCCCGTCACTGCAGGCACACAAGGAGTGGCTTACAGATGCAGGGATTCCTTACTACATGGAAGGTTGGATTCCGTTCTCTTTATCCTTGTAATATGAACTTCAGTCCGAGCCCCTAAGTTTGAATCCCAGGGCCACTGTTAACTCACCATGTGACCTTGAGCCACTTGTTAAACCTCTCTGTGCTTGGATTTTCTTGTGTGTAAAATGAAGGGGTGTAAAGATTGAATGGGGAATACATGTACAATGCTAAGAACAGTGCCTGGTGCCTAGTAAGACTCCCTAAGTCCCAGCGCTGTATTTTGAGGGGACAGGGACGGTGGAGGGCCAGGGAGTCAGGGAACAGGTGGATGCGTTCCTCCAGCTTCTCTTCTGCCCACTCTGTCCTTCTCCAGTCCATTCTCTGCCCCCTTAATTAATTATTTATTGTTTTTATTTTTTAAATCAGATTTTATTGGTACATTTTAGATACACATAATGGTCACTGTTATGGATTGGTAACTGGTGGTCAACTTAAACACCAGCTGAACTGGATCAGCACGGTGCTGAGCATGGATGGCCCGCCTCAGGACTGTTGCCAGCATAAAAAGGAGACCCGGAGAGGAAGAGTAGCATTGTGAGTTCTGCTAAGTGAGTGTTGGTTCTTTTGGAGCTGTTGGTTCTTTGGGAGCTGTTGGTTCTCCTGGAGGAGTCTGTCGTGCTGGCCTCCCTGATATGAACTCAGCTATTATCATTGGAGGAGCTCAGGACCTTATTGCTGAGAATGGCTGTGGTTCACTTTGGGAGAGCTCTGGTCTTTGAGCATTGCTTCCTGGCTCCAGAGGGGAAGATGGTGTGCTGTTCAATCTCCAGGAGAAGTTTGTCACACTGGCTTCCTGATGTGAACTCAGCTGTTCTCATCATCAGAGGAGCACAGGACTTCATTGTTGCTGAGGACAGTTGCAGTACTTTTCAGGGGAGCCCTAGTTCTTGTTTTGAGCATTGCTTCTTGGCCCCACTGCAGAACACCCAACCCCAATCCTTCACCCCACTGGCATAGACTTTCTAGCTTCCACTACCTACCTTTGGGTCTTCCCAGCACAGATCTGTGACATAGACTTGCATGAGTCATTGCCATGAGCTGTAGGTTTTCAGCTGAACTCATGTAGGTTATTGCCATGGGATCCAGGCCCTCCGCTGGATTTTCCAGGTTTTTAGTATTGTGGACAGATTTCCTGCACTTTCTTTGTATTTGACTCCTTAGGTGATCATTGTAAATAATACTATAAATTATGTGTCCTGTATGTAATCTTTCTTCTTGCAGCCCCTGACTACAACAGTCACATTCATCATAGAAAATTTGTACCTGTATATGACATAACTTGGTTCTTTTCTTTCCCATGCCCTCAACCTCCCTTTAAGCCCTCCCCCCTCCCCATTTACAAGATCTTTGTTTCCATTTTTTCCTTTTCTCATTTTTCTTACTTTTCTCTTCTTTATTTTCCCTCTCCCCCCACCTTGCTTCCCTCTCCATTTGAATATTTTCTTCCTATTTCACAATACCTATCATACATTTTGGTGCTTATTTACACTTTTGGTTTCTCACACCAGAGAAACAGTGTGGTGTTTACATGTGTGTTCAATTTATTTCACTTGAGAGTGTGGTCTCAAGGTGCATCCATTTATCTAGAAATGTCTTGAGCTTATCCTTCTTTATGACAGAGTAGTACTCCATTGTATTAAAAAAATCCCACATCTTCTTTATTCATTCACCAGCTGATAGGCATTTGGGCTGTTTCCAGGATTTGGCTATTATAAACTGTGCTGTTATAAACATGGGCGTGTATATATTGCTGTGGTATGGTGCTTTTAATTCTTCCAGGAAGATACCAAGGAGGGGAATAGCTGGGTTGAATGAAATCTCTAATCCTAGTTTGGTGAGGAATCTCCACACTGATTTCTTTCTTTTTTTATTTGTGGTACCGGGGATTGAACTCACAACTTTGCGCCTGCCAGGAATCCAAACTCCCAGTCCTTCCACACTGATTTCTACAGTGGTTGCACCAGTCTACACTCCCAGCAATAGCAGAGAAGGGTTCCTTTTACCCCACAGCCCTGCCAGCATTCATTATTGGTCGATTTCTTGCTAACAACCATTCTTTCTGGGGTGAGATGGAATCTCAGCATTGTTTCAGTTTTTTGGCCCCTCGATCACGTCTGTCCCCTCTTTGCAGCAGGTTCCCTTTGCCTGTGGAGGTGGTTCTCAAAGTGTACCAGGAAAACCCCTGCAGGCTGGGGCATCACCTTGGGTGGCCCATCATCTGGGTCCTCTGGGGACTTTCCAATTCTCTTTTGATGCCTGTTTAGGGGCTGGTTTGTCTATCATACCTTTTACCAAAGGGGAATCAGGTTGGGCTCAGACTCCTTGACAAGTAGCTGCGTCTGGTTAGAACTCAGTAGCACTGATTGGTTTTAAAGCTGTTTCTTCAACCATTTTCATCTCCTTTAAACACCTTCCCTGCTTGGCTCTTCAGTGCCACTCTCTCGTTTCCATCGTTGTGGCGCTCCTGGCTGCCTCCCCATTCCCTTCTGCTTCTCCAGTGTGACACCTCTCACCCCGCAGGCGTGCTCGCAGAGTCTGCTCCAACCTCCCCGCGTGCTGAGAACCCCATCTAGACCCATGGCCTGGACACCACTAGTGATTCCGGGTGCATCTTCCCATGCTCCTGCCTCTCCAGCTGCCTTCTTAAAATTTCCACGTGGTTGTCCAAGCTAACGGTTCCCAAGGGAGCCCTGCTTTACCACCATCTGTTTCCCCTGATCCAGGAGATGGCCAAACATCTAGGGGTTAGTGAGTGAGGTGGTACGTGCTTGTAATCCCAGCACTCTGGGAAGCTGAGGCAGGCAGACCACAAGTTTGAGCCCAGCCTGGGCAATGTAGTGACTTAGTGAGGCCTTGTTTCTTTTTCTTTTTCTTTTCTTTTCCTTTCTTTTCTTTTCTGAGAACTTGTCTCAAAATTATTTTTATTTTTATTTTATTTTTTATTTTTGGTACCGGGGATCGAACTCACGACCTTGCACTTGCCAAGCAGGCGCTTGTGCCGCTGAGCTAAACTCCTGGCCCTCAAAATTATTTTTAAAAAAGACCGAGGATGCACCTCAGTAGGAAGACCCTGGGTTCAATCCGCAGTACTCCCCGGCCACTCCCATGCACACACACGAATAATAAAGGAAAAAAATAAAACCCAAAAAGCCATCTTGGAGTTATCCTTGACTCTTCTCATTGCTTGCCTGCCCCATCCAATCCATCAGCCGCCCTGTCAAGCTCACCTGCAGACGCGTCCAGTTTCCTCGCGGCTGGGCTCCATCCGTGTGCAGCAGCAGGGCAGCTCGGGGCTCTTGCTCCCGCCTCGCTCCTGCAGCCCCCACTCAGCAGCCGGAGGGGCTTTTAAAAGCACGGTCAGATTATGTCACCCGACTGCTGATAACTCTCAGAAGGCATTAGCCTGTGCTCGCACAAATCCAGCCAGCCCTTTCCTCTGGCTTGCAGGGACCCGGGCCGTGCACTGGAGGCGCCCCGGGCTCGTCTCTACCAGCACAGCGCCCCCTGCTGTCCTTGAACATTCTGGGCAGAGCTCTTCTTCACGGCCTGGCCCAGAGTTCCCGCCCCAGGATCTTGGTGTGCTCAGCAGCTTTTCTTGCTTTAGGGGCTCACTTGAGGGTCACCTCTTCAGAGAATTCTTCCCTGGCCATCTGAGGGAGAGTCTAGTCACCCCCAGATCCTATCTTCTAGACCTCTGTGGAGCATGATGACAGTAGGAAGGTCATCTGTCTTGTTTCAGGGCCAACAGTGGAGCCTAGGTCATGGAGACGATTATTAAGAATTTCTTGAATGAACTAATGAACTGTATTTATAACTTCCTTTGTAGTACAAGTGTCACTTGTAAGGGTACAGCAAAAGAGATCTATAAAAGGCATATCCAAAATGTATAAAGAAGTTTTACAACTCAGCAATTAAATATAATTAAAAACTGGGCAAAGGATGAAAAGAGACTTTTCTCCAACAAAGACATACAAATTGCCAATAAGCACATGAAAAGATGCTCAATCTCATCAGTCATTAGTCAAAACCACAGTGAAGCTGGGCGTGGTGGCACACACCTGCAATCCTGCACTTGGGGGAGGCTGAGGCAGGAGGATCCTTGCAAGTTTGAGACCAACCTGGGCTGCAAAGTGAGCTTCAGGCCAGTCTGAACTGCATAGGACTTAAAAGACAAAAAAACAAAAACAAAAACAACAAAAAAGCGAAATACTTCAAGCTGCAATTTGATATCACTTCACTAGAATGACTAAAATAAAAAAGGTAGACAATAAGAAGTATTGGCAAGGGTGGAGAGAAATTAGAATGCTGCTACAATGCTATTAGGATTGTAAAATGGTATGGTCACTTTGGAAATATTTTGGCAGGTTCTTAAGAATTTAAATATGGGGCTACCATATGACCCAGAAATTTTCACCTAGGTAGATACCCAAGAGGGATGAAAAGACACAACCACATGAACATTGACAGAAGTATGTAGAAAACAACTCCATGTCCATCAGTCGATGAAGTGGATGAACAAAACTCCGTGGTATGTACATGCAATGAAATATTTTTGACAAGAGAAAGGAATAAAATACATCCATGCCAATGGATGAATCCTCAAAACAGTGTGCTGAGAGCAGCCAGTCCCCAAAAAAGGTCATATATTGCATGATTCCAGTTATATGAAATGTCTAGTCTAGGAAAAGCTACAGAAGTAAAAAAAAAATACATATGTGGCTGCCAAGGGCTGGAGCAGGGGAGACTGGGAAGTTATGGGTACAAAATTTCTTTTGGGGTTTAGATAGTGGTGATGTTTGTGAAACAGTACAGTGAACACCACTGAGCTACATTTTTAAAGGATGAGTTTTATCCTATTTGAATTACACCTCAATAAAGCCTTTTTTTTAAAGAGTGAAAAATGGTTGGCATTTCTTTCTTTAAATTATCATCAGTGGGCCGGGAATTTGGCTCAATGGTTTAAGCACCTGTCTGGCAGGCGTGAGGCTGTGAGTTTGATCCCCGGTACTGAAAAAAAAAAAAAAAAAAAAAAAGAAAAAGGAAAAAAAGAAATGTAAATTATCATCAGCACAGGGACATGTGAATCTTGGTGAAGTTATGGAAGAGGACTGTGAATGACTGAAGCTGGCTTATAGGCTTTTAAGTTTAAGTTCTGAGTTTAGACACTTCACTTTAATGATCAAGGCTTACTCTAAACTCCAGCTGCATGTCTTGTCCTTCTCCCCGTGGCCATAGTGGCCTGCTCCCTATTTCTGCAGCACCTTGGACTCTTTCAAGCTGCTTATTGTTGCGAATGTTGGCCCCTGCTTGGGATTCCCTTTCCTCTTTTCTCCACCTGGCTTAATTTAAACCAGTCAACACAGATGGGCTTGCCAGGGAGGGGCGCCTGCCAGGCCTTGTCCTTCGGGATGCGGCACAGTGCAGAGAGGCAGGCAGATGTGGTCAGAGCCCCTGGCCAGCCCACAGAGGATGGGGCAGACAGTGGAGCACCCCACACAATAGGGGCTGCAAGAAGAGTCCTGGGCTGTGGGAATGCCCCTGAGAACCTGCCACAGCCTGAGAGATTAGGGAGGCTGCCCCAGAACGGGACATTGTGACTGAGGAGTTAGGCAGGCAGAGAACAGAGGAAGGGTGCCCCAGGCTCTGGGATGGTCCAGGGGACAGCTCCAGGGAGGGCATGGTGAGTTTCAGGAATCATCCGAAGGTGGGGTGGTTAGAATGTGGCCTCGGAGGTGGACAGCAGGGTCACGGATGCCAGGGCATCTGGGTGTGTCTGGAGCTCAATTATCTTCCATGCTACACATTATGGTCATTTTTCCTTTGAGTCACTGATCATCCCCGCCATTAGTCATCCATCTGTTTATTATCTCTCCCCCTATCAGAAAGGACACAGATTTTGTGCTGTTCACTGCTGTGTTCCCAACAGTCACAACACGCCTGGCTCGTGGAGACACTCGATAAATACTTATTGAATGCATGAATTTACCCGCCTGTCTCTTCTGCTTAACTGAGTTATTTAAAGTCAGAGACCTGGTGGATTCATCATCATGTCCCCAAGGGCCTAGCACAGGTCTTGGAATACACTTGCTGCTTTATAAATATTTAAGGAATAAGTGAATGAATGAATGAATGAATGTCTTTCCCAAGCTGTTACAAAATCCTGAAGGGCAAGGACTACCCAATTTATGTCCCCAGTGTCAAACACATTTCCTGGCAGGGAGCAGACACTCAATAGATGTTTGTTGAACTAAATAGGAGTCTTTTGGACAGGGGCCCTGGGCAGGCCTGCAGCAGAAGCTAAAGCCAGGATAGCGGGCTTCACACTGCTGGTCCTTGAGCAAGAAAAGATGTCCAGCTGGCCAAAGCTGTGTGATCCTGTGGACAGGACCAGCCTGGATGTGTGTTGTGGGTGGGGAATCCAGGAACACCAAGGAGGGCTTCCTGGAGGTCAGGGACTCTGCCCTTGGTCACCTGTCCCCTAGTTCCGCCTTCCTCTGGCAAGTGGCAGGCAGCTCCACCAGTGAGATGCTGGTGCAGCTGGGGGGTGATGGGATGAGACAGATGGTGGGAGACACGGAAACCCCCATGTTCTCCTCCATCTGTTATGTTTAATTGACTTCCAGCAGAAAGAAAAAAATAAACCAGTTGCAAAGATGAAATTGCTAATTAAATGTCCCTTTGATTAGATAGACAAATATTTACCAATTATCCCCGACCCCAGTCTGTCCCCTCTGATGTCTGAAAACTTCCCCATCAGTATCACGGCTGCATCACACCCAGCTGGTGGCTCTCCCACCAAGTTCCTGGCTGTGGGTGAGAGAGGCCGATATTTGCAAAGAGTCATTCAACAAACCCTCATGAGGCTTCTTGCTAGTTCAGGATCATTGCTAGGCCCCAGGAAGCCAGAGTAGGATTTCCATAGACAGTTTCAGGTTGTACACTACACAAAGGCACACACTTGGGAGAACTGGAGCTCTACTTGCCAACCTAGAACTGCAGGTGCCAGAAAAGGGAGCTTTTCCTTTGCATGTTGGGGCATTAGCTTGCCAAGCAAAACCTGCATGATTGTGCCTGCCAGAAGGGTGGGGGGACAGCTTCTAATTCACCTGGGATGGGCCAGGGGCTGCTCTGCAGTGTTTGGCACCTGACCCTGAAGGGCTCTTGGAATAGTGAGGAAGAAAAATACCCCCGTGATGAGGACACATTCACTGAACAAACATTTATTGGGCGCCTAATTCTTGCTAAACACTGTTAGGTGCTTAGGGAGAGAGATGGATAATACACATTTCCTGTCTTGTAGGGGCCCAGTCTAGCTGGAAGAGATGTGTATCATCTCTTTTTGGGGCTGTGACAAAATCTCTGAGACAAACAACTTAGAAGAGGAAAGACTTATCTTGAGTCATGGTTTCAGGGGTTTCAGTCCATGGTCTTCCGGCTCCATTGCTTTGGACCTGTGAGGAGGCAGAAGCACCCTGGCAGAAGGATGTGGTAGAGAAAGGCTGCTCACCCCAAGGCAGCCAGGAAGGAGAAAGAGACAGAGCCAGAGAGAAAGCAGCTGGGCCCCAGATACGGTCCCCAAGGTCACGCCCGCACGATTCACTCCCTCTGAGTAGGCTCCATACCTATTTCCATCACCTCCCCCAAATGCCATCAAGCTATGATCTCATCAATGGATCAATTCACTTGATGAAGTTAGAGCCCCCATAATCCAATCACTTCTGAAGAAGTTCATCAGTTGGCTTCCAAGCCTTTAGAACATGGATTTTGGGAGGATTTCAAATCCACACAATTACCACATGGACAGATGTGCCTGAGTCAGCCTTTCCTTTTTTTGCTTTCCATCCTTCGTTCCAAATAATCTTCAGGAATCCCTGAGAGATAAGAGACGTAACATTGGATTTGTACCACCGACATTCCAATCCTCTCTCCCCCACGTCCTGCCTGTGTAACCTCGGGCAAGTTACCTTACCTCTCTGGAGCTTAGGCCCCTTCTCTGGAATGTGGGGATAATATTGGTAAGAGCATCTCAGGGTTATTGTAATGATCAAATGAGATGATGCTCTGGAACTCACGCCCAACACAGAGTAGGTGCTCAGCAAAGGTTAGCTGGTTTTTGTGTGTGTTTTCAGTAGTCCTGTGTCAGATCCAGTCTCTTGGGGACACTAAGTCATCCCAGTCCTGTTTCTTCTCCCTTTAGATCATACACAGAGAAATCAATACGCAGTGGCTCATGCACACTCAGGTTGTGCTGAAAGAAAGCTGTGCAACAGAGTGTGGTTCTAGAATGAGTGAGTCATGCCAGAAGATTCGAGGTTGTCTTCAACCCAGCCTGGGAAGGTAGTGAGCTCTCCATCACTCGAGGTGAGCAAGCCCCAGGGTGAGGAAGCCACAGAGAGGATCCCGGCTGTGAGAGGAAGGCGGTTCAGTTCCATGAGGCAGACCCTCGTGTCTGGCGGGCAGTTCCTCCTGGGACAGCGAGTTTCCCAGGACCAGCGGGGCAGGTACTAGGTAATGTCCTGGGCTCCATAACTCCAGCAAAGGGACAGCCAGGCTTCCTATCATCTGGCTTAGCTCCCTGGGGCAAGGCACTGAATGACAGGACCTCGGGCAGAGGCAGGACAAGCCCACTTGCAGTCCCTAGTAGGAGGCCTATGGTGAGGTAGGAGATAGCTGTGGTGACCGGTCCTGAAAGTGTGAACATTGTTCTTTTACTGCCTCTCTTGGGCCTCAGTTTCCCCATCTGTAAAATAGGAAGAGAGTGAGTCAGATAACACCAGTATCGTTTTTCTTTCCCCCATTCCCAAATTACAGACAACACATGCGAGTCACTTGCTACGTGCCAAGCACTGCGCTAAGCCTTGGCATGTAGCATCTCACTTAAATCTCCCCACCACCCAGGAGATAGGCACTATTACTGTTGTTCCCACTTCACAGATGAGGAAACTGAGGCCCTCAGAAGTAAAGGAAGTTGTCCAAGTTCACCCAGCATGAAAATAGTACAGCCAGGTCTCAAGTTCAGGCCTAATTGCCCCTGGGATGCCAGTAACCTGCCCCTCCTATCCATCAGCCCTGCCAGGCCCTCTGTGATGGCCCCAGCATCTCCCCGCCATGCCCAGGAACACTTCTCTACTTCCCGTCCCCCTCCTGGGCTCATACCACGAAAGCCCCATGCAGAGCCTTCTACTCTCGAGGGATATATATTATCTAAATTTGATAAGACAACTTAATTTCACTCCGTGTCTGTTACCGGCGATAAAACCAGGAGACTTTTATGACCCAGCGTCCTCGGCAAGATTGTCAGGAACTTATTATACAAGGTCTAACTGGATTTCTCTCTGCAGATGGCTGGGAGCCATGGGCTGGAACGCAATTCGGCAACACATTTGGGGGAATAAATGCAAAATGCTTGTTCCAGAGACTCAGATAAGGCAGTGGGCCTCCGAGCTCCTTGAGCGCTGGCCCTGCCTCTCCTGAGTCCTGTGGGGTGATGTGGGGCGGATTTGCCCCCTTGGAAGAGGACAGGCTCTCTTTCGCCCTCGCCCCTTGATCCTCTCTGCCCCAGGGAAGAAATGTGAGGGTGCTTAGCAAAGTAACTCTTGGGGAGTTAGCGGTAGTGGGGGTGTGTGTGCAGAACAGGGTGGGGGTGGGGTGGGCTATGAGGACCGTGTGCATTGAAGGGGCAGAGAACAGAGATTGGGCCACTGTGCAGACTTAGCTGCTGCCTGAGACTCATTCCCACAGCCCAGAGAGGGCCGGCTGCTTCTCAAACACAGCCCCAGGGGAAGGTGGACCCTCACATCTGGGGCCCCAAAAGGACCCCATTCCTGAACGCAGGGTTTATAGCTAAGTTCAAACGATCCTCTTCTCATACTTGGACTTGCAGACACTCCAAGATTTTGAGGCTTGTTGTTAGATAACCCCAAATTCAGAGCCCATCTCGAGTTCCTTTGTCACCCAGCGTCCTCGTCAGGAACTTCCTCAAGGTCTAACTGGAATTCTCTCCGCAGATGGCTGGGAGCCATGGGCTGCAGCGCCCTGGCTTGGACTCACAGATGGAATTGGGGTTCATCTCAGTTTTAACAGCAACAAACATGGATCTCTAGAATCCCAACTATGGAGGGACAACCAGGGTCAGTCCCACACTCAGCATTGTCCCCCTAGGACAGGTCACCCAGTTGGGCTTCTTTGTGGGTTCTGCATAACCCCAACTTGGACATTTCCCCAAACTAGTGTGGGCACCCAGTGTCACTACCATCAGACCTGGAGGGGCACCTTGGACTCAGGCATCCCCTGACCAGTGTCTTCCAGTGCCAGCTCCCAGCTGCCAAGGGCAGGGAATCTGCTTCCATGCCGCTGGAGCCTGAGGTCCACCTTGGCCTTGGCCGGCAGCCCTGGAACTCTGAGCCCTTTCTGCAGGGCCAGGGAGGCAGCTGAGACACAACTGTGTGTCATTGTGTGATGGTGACGGGTTCTGAGGAGTGCATCGTTAGGTGATTTTGTGTGCTTTCACCAACTAGGACAACTGTGACACCAATAGGCTGCGTAATTTGGGGAAGGGGTGGTATTGAGGATTGAACTGGAGCCTTTGCAGCCTTTTTTTTATTTTTTACTTTAAAACAGGGTTTCACCAAGCCCAGAAGTTGCCCGTGCCAGGCTCCAACGCGCCATCTTCCTACTTCAGCCTTCCAGAGTGTTGGGATGACAGGCATGTCACACACCCCCTCCCCCTGCTTCTAGGCTGTGTGATCTCATGGGACTACCATCGAGCGACCTGTCATTAGTGACCAGTGCAGCACATGACTGTATTTTCATAGGTTGCTCAGCTCCCTGTCGGCCCATTTACCTCCCTTTGGATGGACTCCATACTCCATTAGGGGAAGTTTCATTGCATCTTTCCAGCTCTCTCTTGCCTCCTTCCTTTGGGATGCCTACCCCAGCTGAATCCTTCCTCTCCAGGGTTTGGGGAGAAGAGGGTAATGTCCCGAGCACCCTTTGTGTGCCAGGGCCTGGTATGTCTGTGTTCTCATCTAATCCTCAAAACAACCTTTCAAGCTCTGGTTTTATTATACTTATTCTGCAGCTGGGGAAATGGAAGCACAGAGAGGTTAAGAAACTTGTCTGAAGGTGTACAGCCCAGAGAGGTAGGAGCATTTCTCTGTTGGGATAACTGGCCCCATGACTTGGAGCAGAGCTTGGGAAAAGCCCTGCGGATTTGGGGGTTGGAGGAGCCATTGCCTGAGCAGAAGGAGGCTGAAGTGGGTATTGTTAATGACCTCAAGCTGGTATCGTTTTCGTGCCGGCAAAATGAAATATTCGTAGTAGACAGAAGGATGGGGATGGGACATAGAAGCGGAGGACACTGCGGTGAGATCCAGGGCCAGTCACTGGGGGTGGGGGTGGAGGGACAGAGCTGGCCTTTGCCAGGAGACAGTGATGAATGGGCCAGGTCCCAGCCCAGGTGCTGAAGGGCAAACGAAGATTCTGCTCCCACCGGGTGTGTGTGTGTGTGTGTGTGTGTGTGTGTGTGTGTAATCACTACCACCCTGGAGAAGCCAGGAGGGGCACTACCTGCTTTGGGTGAAGGCCAAGAAGCCTCTGGAATGCAAACAACTTCTGCTGGTCCTGCAGGATTCAGAGAGCAGGCTGGAGCCTACCGTCTCCTCATCCTCAACTCTGCAGGTTCCCGGAGGGGCAGCGGGGGGCAAGGAGTAAGGACCAGGCCCTGGATTGGGAAAGAGCCTAGCTGTGGGGTGGGAGCACAGAAACTTGGGCCTCAGGCCCCAGCTGTGGCCTAGCTGTGTGACCTTGGCCATACCACTTTACCTCTCTGAGCCTCAGGCACATGGAAGTAGGTGCAGCGGTACTGACCTGTGGGTTTGTGGGGTGCAAAGCGTGTGGTGATTCAGTGAAAGGGGCCTTATCTTATGAAGCAGTTCCCAGCTCTGCACCCTAATAAGCAGACCCCCTCCAAGGAGAGTGGAATCTAAAAAGTTTCCCAAATCCCCTAGCTGAGAGTGACTTTATTTTTTAAAAGCGAAACGAGTCATATAATCCTCAAAGGATTTTCCCTCTTGGCTCTTAAAAAAAAAAAGCAAAAGAAAACTAACATCTTCATTTTCACTCCCCCCCCACCCCCCCAGCTAATTTGTGGAAAATTAAAACAGGGAACTCAGTGAGGCTGGCATTTTAATTGGATCTTCTCTGGCGTCCTCTCTAGGATTCCCTGATTAGCTGCCTCCATTAAATCCTCCCTGCTCTGCTTAGCTCTGTTCCTGCCGCTGTGGGGCTGGGACTGGCGGGGTGGCCTGGGGCCCCAGGGACTTTTCACATAGGAACAGGGCCTCTACCTGGCCCCCGCTGCCTGAGACTTTGTGGTTGTAGGGGCCCAGGTTGGGCGTCCTGACCCATGCAGGACCCCCTCGGACTGTGTCTCTTTACCTCTTCAGGAAATGGGTCACCTGAATGACTTCCTTGGGCCCAAATTACCCCTTCCTCCCCAAGATCCAGGCCTCCCCAGCTCCCTCTAGGCCCTGAGGGCAGAGTCACTTCCCATATCCACCAGGCACCTGTTTTTTACTTAATAAGCCAGTTAGCATCCGGGTATGGTGCATGCCTGTAATCCCAGCATTCCGAGAAGCTGAGGCAGGAGGATAATAAGTTTGAGCCCAGCTTGGGGAATTAGAGACTTAGAGAAACCCTGCCTCAAAATAAGAGCCCTGAGGATGTAGCTCAGTGTGAAGGCTCTGAGTTTAATCCTTACACTGGAAAACAAAAGCCAATTAGAAGCATTCCCCATTTCTGGGAATTTGAACAATAAAAATGACGAGGACCATGATACATCTTGTGTACTCATTTCCCATCAGGCACCACTGCCCGTCTTATTTTGTCCTCATAGCAACCAAAGGAGGAGAGACAATTACTATCTTCCCATTTGATGGATGAAGAAACTGAGGCTCAGAGAGGCTAAGTAACTTGCTCAAAGCCACAGAGCTGGCTTTAGTGGCAGTCAGAATTAGAATTCAGGTCATCTGGCCCCTAAACCCTCCTTAGTTCAAACTCGGTTTCCTGCTTTTGGATTAAAATATGTTTCCCCTGGCCCTGGGTTCCCAGTGTTCCTTGGGGCAAAGGTGGGGGAGGTACCCCTGGCAGCCATCCTGGTTGAAGGCTGGCAGGTGAGGAGTAGGGAGGGTGAGAGGGGCCAGCAGCACCCCATCAGCCCCATCACCAACCCCCAGGCCCAACCCCAAGGTGGGGCTCCTGCCTCTGTCTGGCAGGGGGCAGCAATCAGTGCTGATCAGCTGCTACTAATTACCCTGCCTGGGGGAGGTGAGCTCTGCGGCACCAGGAGGGACCTGGGTTCCTTCCAATCCAGACTTGGCTCAGTGGGATGCTGACTGATATTCTTCCTTTCTGGGCCTCAGTTTCCCTAGCTACAGTGAAGGCAGCAGGTCTCTAAGAGCCAAAGTAAAGAGCCTTGTGCCCACCCACTAAAAACCCAGGGCGGTTGTAGCTTCTGGCTGGGCTGAGCCAGGTTTAAGCGAGGGTGCTGGGTAACTAACTGACTACTCACCCGTCATTTTTCTCATCCCTCAAATGGGGAGAAGGTTAAAGCACTGACAGCTACTTCCTCTGGTTGTTAGGAGGATTCCACGTGGTAATTGGAACAGTTCCCGGCACATAGTAAGGGCTCAATAAATGGCAGCTTATGGATAATGCTGGCATCCTCTCCTGCTATTCTCAGAACAATCCGGTGAGGAAGACAGGATGACAGACGGGGAAACTGAGGCTCAGAGAGGCAAAAAGCCTTGCTTTGCGGAGCTGGCTTCCTTTCATCCCTGCCTGCATCGTTATTCTTTCCGATCCTCCCTGCTCATTCACTGAATGCTCACCGCGCTTCCGGCTTGGTACTGAAACAGACACGCAGAGCTGCTGAGTCCGGGGTCCCGAGTTTCAGCAATTACAGTTCTCACGGCCTGGTTCACCCTGGGAGGACGGCCTCCCCATCCTCTTGGGGGCGCTGGGGAGGATCGGGAAGGGGGGTCTCCATGAGTGGAAATCCGGGTGCCTCATGATCTCCCTTCTCATAAACACTGCGTGTACGTTTCTTTCATAATTACAATGAAAGCTATCAAGCTATCTAATTTAATTTCTTTGCGAAAATAAATAGCTAAAGGGGCTCTAGGTACTGGCATAAATACCTCAGGCAGAACGGGCCGAGATTGCTGCTCGGGAAGGCCTGACCGGCCGCAGAACACACTTAATAAGTCTGGATTTATTGGGCCCTGGGCCCCCCTCAGAAGAGGCAGGGATTCTGCTGAGTCAGCAGGAGGTGAGGACCGTGTGGCCCGGGCCCCAGTGCTAATGTGGGGAGGAGCGGAGGGGGCAGAGGGTAAATAGACTGGGTAATTAATTACCCGTCTTTGTACATCCATAACTTTTTATTAAACAAATATGCAAATGTTCGAACTGGCTGCCTTTGGCTGGGCTGCTTCTGGGATGACTGTCAGACTGCAGCTAGGCCCCTGGGGAGAAGGCCTGTCTATAAAGTAGGCCAGGGCTGAGCCAGTCTCTCCTGCTTCCCTTACTTGCTTTGGCTCCCCTGGTCTACTGGTCCCCACCTTATTACCTCTGTGTTTACCCAAGGGCAGAGGACTGTGCATTTTTAATAATCCCTTTCCCTCCTTCTGGGGCTCAGTGGCAGGCATCGTCCCCTTGTGGTGGCAATGGTGATCCTCCAGGCTCACTTCCTGTCCTCCTAATTGCCTGGTATGCCTCAGGGGCAATCGCCTCTCTGGACCTCAGTGCCTTTGCACCAGCTGTTGTTTAGAAGGTTGTACTCCCGTGGTCAGCTCTTTCTTTTCGTTCCAGTTTAAATTGAATGCCACCCAGTTGAAAGTACCCCTTTTGCTTTGCTGCTACCTTGCTTTACTAGTTTTTCATGGTTACGTGTTACTCAGACACTTTTCTTTTTTATTTATTCATTTTTCAAATTTATTTTTCCCTCCCACTAGAATGTAACTGCCAAGGAAGAACAGCCTTGCGTTACTTATTTCCGTGCCTCAGTGCCTAGAATGCATAGTTGGTAAATATCCATTCCTTAAGCAGACGAATCGTTCCTCTTCTTGCTCCCAGTCACCCTCTTCTATCCTCCACCCCATTCGCGATGATCCTTTTAAAAACACAAATCCTGCTGTAGCTCTTCAGGATAACACCGAAGCCCCTCCCCGGAGCTCTTACCGCCCGGCCTCTCTCCATCTCTCCAGCCCCCTCTGTGTCCATCCTGGTCCCTTCCGTCCTGCACACACACACACACACACACACACACACACACACACATATGCACTCACACACGCACACGCGCATACCCCGGCCTTCACACGAGGCTCCTGCACAACTGGTCCGGGTGCCACGCTCTCTCCTGTGTCCCCCTCTGCTTGGCCAGCTCCCTGGGGCATCGCTGCCTCAGGAAAGGCTTCCCGCCTAATCCAGGTGGCCTCTTCTGTCTTCGCTTTCCTGCCCAGAGTGAGGGAGGACTAGAAACCTGCTCCTAATAAATAGACTCCCCCAAGATTAATCGGCTCCAGTAGAAAGGCTGAGGCCTCCATCTTGGGCACACTTTCTTGCTCACTGACCGTGAGGAAAGCCAGCTGACACACTGAGCTGCCCCCTTGGGCAGGCCACCAAGCAAGGGGCTGATGTCCCCAGCCAACCAGCAAGTGATAGCCCTGAGCCTCCAGCTAAGGGAGCTGACCTGCAGAGACTATGAGATAACAAACATTTATGGTTTAGAGCTGCTAAGGTTGGAACTGATTTATTACCCAGCTGTGGAGATCTAAATGCTGGGTGGTCACGGGAAAGTCATGTGCCCATTCTGTGCCTCAGTTTGCATGTCTGTGAGATGGGGGCAATCACCCTATCTACCTTGTGGGCTTACCACGAGGGCTGAATGAGTTGGTTTGCGTCAAGCACTTTGTACAGTGCCTGGAACACAGTAAGTGCTGTTTAAATGTAGCTATTACCTTGTCAGCTCCTAGGAGAGTGAAACGGAAGCAGACAAGGTGAGGATAATACTGGTTGTCCGGGTGTACATCTTCTGGAGATGGCATTCAAGGCTCTTTATGAATTTCCAACTTTTCCCAGCTTTGTGGTTGTGTTTCTGGCCACTATGTTCAGCCCACCACACCTCATTTCATCCTTGCCACAACGCTGTGAGGTTGGGGCTGTTTTATAAATGCAGAGCCCTGAGTTCAGAGAGGTTAAGCAACTTTCCCAAGTCGCACAGCCAGAAGCAGATTAAGTTAAGATTTGAATCCAGGAATGTTTGATTTTTGGTTCAGTTTATCTGTAGGTCCTCGGTGCTTCCCACAGGCTTGACACAAAGTGAAGTGGGCCTACACTCTTGACAAATGGGCTCCCTATCCCGTCAGGAAGCAACAACAGAGGTCACTCTGCCAAGGGCTTTGGAGAGCTCTGCTTCACCCAGAAGTCTGCCCTGCTGCTGGTGGGGGCCTGGGGCCGGTGCCCAGCTGCCCTGCTCAGTGGCCCGCTTAGTGGAGGGGAGGAGGCAGCAGCAGGAGCCAGCAGGGAGGCTGCCCATTAGCCCTAATTAGCAGCCCGTCTGGAAAAGAGCTTGGGCTGAAATTAAGATGCTGTCAGTGGGTCCCAGCTGGGTCGTAGCAGAATGGCAGCTGCAACATTTCCAGAGCCTGAGCTTGAAACACCCAGCTGGGAGGGGCTCTCTGCCTGCCTCCACCTGGGCTCAGCGCCCCAGAGGGGGCTCCACAGCTGGGCGGTGATCTCTGACCCCCTCCTGTGTGCAGAGCACTCAAAGAGCTCCTGTGTCCTGGTGCCCCCAGAAATGCCACCTCTATGCCCATTTTGTGGAAGAAGAGACAGAGTCTCTGAGCTTTTTAAGTGTGTCCAAGACCCACAGCTAGGGAGCATTGGGCCTGGGGGCCCGTGAGTGGCTACCTGAGTCCAAGGCTGAGGGTGGAAAGGGGAGGTCAGAAAGACCCTGACTCAGGCTGGGGGGCAGGAGTCACCAGGAGGAAAGAGGACACAGCTCTGAGACACCACCACTACCTCCTCCCTCCATCCCTGAGTGTAGCAGAGGCCCCAGTGCCCTCTTCCCTGGGGGAGCAGACAAGCTGTGCAGGAAAAGTAGATCAGGCAAGGGGAAGAAGGGACGATAGAAGAGCCGGAAACAAGTGTCAGGCAGGACCCAGCTCCTTCCTGAACTGCCACTTCCTCTCTTCAGGGGCTAAGAATAAACTAGGATTTAAATCAAACTTAAAAAAAAAAATCACAAAACCCCGAAGCTGCCTTGCAGGCGATCAGTGGTAGTGATCCATGCAGCAGATGTGCCAGGGAGAGAGAGGCCCTGCAGGAGGCGAGTGGAGGATGGGAGGAGGCCCGAGGGTCATCAGTGGTGTTGCTCACAGTAGTGACAGACAGGACGCCGAGGGCTTAGTATGTACCAGAGACTGCCGGGTGCTTTGAGACATTAACTCTTTAATTCTTGCATCGCCTTCTTCAAGGTGGGTGTGCATCGGGTCCTTGCCTACTAGTTGCTAAAGTAGGCTTTCAAGGATGAAGAGGTTTGTCCAGGGCAGGGGTGAGATTTCAGATCCTAATCTATGAGTCTCTGAATCTTGCATGTGTCTCAGCCCCACCAGATAAAAATGAGGAGGCACTGCCAATGCTGAGGGAGCTCATGATTTTGTCTCAAAGAATAATTTAGGTTTTTTTCTGATGAGTAAGTTTTGAAAGCACAGAGGAGAAAAGTCAGGCAGCCGGTGTTGACCTGGGAGGCAGTGGGGGAGATTGGTTGCCTGGAGAGAGGCGAGGGCCTCACAAGGCACCAACGCCGCCCATCACAAACCTGGAGACGTGAGAATTTTCCCCGAGCCTGGGAAAACCCAGACCAGAGGCTGGTGAATCACCTCCCATGAGCCCTGCCCTTGCTGTTTTATCAATAAAGTTTTATTGGCATGCAGCCATACCCCCTCATTTATGTATTACCTATGGGTACTTTCATACACAAGAACGCAGATGAGTAGTTAGGAGCTCCACATGGCTCTCAAAGCTGAAAACATTTATGACTGGCCCTGTACCCTCTGAATCCTATCCTAGATGACATAGTCATCCTCCTTTAGACCTCACAATTCTAGAATATTAGAACTCAGAAGCATCTATAGAGCATCTTCTGTCCAACTGAGGCACAGAGAAAGGAAGGCACTCACCCAAGGACACACAAGCAGTAAAATAATCATAAAAAAATCATCCCCAGCAAGACCACCACGGTCAGGCATGTGAGCTCCAGGGACCCCTGAGAGTTGGTCTCAAAGCCGTTGTCTCCAAAGGGTTGGTTTGCGTGCCCTGACCGTTCAGTCCCCTGCTGAGAAAGGTTGCTCCTACCCAACCCTCTTCCAGCCTTCTGATGACCTGGAGGAGAAAGTGGGCTTGGAGGCCATGTGTGTGCGTCACACTTCTCAAACACCTGAGAATCCTCCTGGGGGATAGAGAGCCCAGGGCCGACGGAGGCACCTGCAGGCAGAAATCTCAGGCTGGCATCAATACCATTGCCTTATTTTAGTGTGCTCAGTTTTACATCACCGTCATTGTCCTGTGTTACTTTTTTCCTACTTAATGTACTGATGGAAATTTTGCTTTCAAAATAAAATTAAGTATAAAAAAGGGGCTGTTAGAGAAAGAAAACATTAAGTAAGTAATAGCCCAAGTGCTACTTGGATATGGCAGAAGTCATAAATATGGCATTCGAACGGCTGAAGCAGAGAAAATGCTGATCGATTCCATCCTATTTCCAGAGCCAAAATTCTAAGGGTCTGGGGTTTGGGAAGGGACACAATCTTACAGTGAGGGTACCACCATGGGGGTTCACGGTGGCCATGCACAAGGCTGCCAAGCACTCACCTGGGCCAAAGTGACTTCTAATTCACATGAAGGTGTGCTATGGGCTGGCAGCTCTCTCAGCTGGGGCCTTCGTCTCTGGCTTCTAAGCCGATGTATGAATCTCCCAGGGCTGGGACATCTTGGAGGCAGCCGGGTGACTGGCAGAGGTGAGAGTTTAGAGCTTACTGAGATGGTCACCCCTGCTGGCAGTGATGTGTCTTCCAACCCAAACTGCTTGGTGGCAATGCTGGCCTTGGTGCATGAACTGACCTGGGTTTAGAGGCTATGAATAGCCATCCCTAGGAACCAGGCCTAGGGTCCAATCAACCTGAATTTGAGTCTGACTCTGCCACACCCTTGCTGTGTAACTTGAGGCAACTTTTTTTTTTTTTTAACTTCTCTGAGCTGTAGTTAGTTCAACTGTGAAGTGGATCTTTGTGGTTGGATCTATCTCTCAAGGTTGTCCTGAGCATTTGGATTGGGTGGCATAGGGGAGTGTGGACATTCAGCGAGCATTCCCCCGGCTGAGGGTGACCCTCTGGGGTCCCTGGGTGAGCAGCTCTGCCATAGTTGTGCCTAGCTGAGCACAAAGCTGCGGGGCTGGGCTGCTGCCCATAGCCAGGAGCTCAGTGGGGTACCTCCTACTGCCAGGCCAAGATGATGGCAACGAGCTACCTGGCTGCCAGGCAACTGTTGCTTTTTTATGTGCAGATCCCAGGTAATGAGCTTTCCCTCTAGGACCTGGGGACATTCTAGAACATTGTATTCTGGTTGGAGAGTGGGAGGGTGGGGGAGAGCAGGGCCAGGAAGTGAGAGGCTTCCTGCTTCTGCTCACCTCCATCCTGCCCTCTGCCAGAGAGGGAACTGATACCAGTTCTGGGGCAGGCCAGGGCACCAGGGCCGGGCAGGAAGCACGTCCTCTTCTCTCATGGGACACCTTTGTCTTGCCTCTGTGGTCATGGGGCTTGGCTCCTTGGCATGACAGATGGCATCACCCATGCTCCAGGATGCTCCCATATTCTGGGTATGTGTTGTGCATTAAGTATGCACCCACCTAAAAGGCACCCATGGAGTGTTCTTCTCTGCCAGGCACTAGGGAAGGCCCTGAAGACTAGGTGGTGGACAGGACAGAAAAAATATTCCTGCCTTTCTCAAGAATATTCACTCACTGTTCTGCTCACCAGATGTTTACTGAGTTCCACCATGTGCAGCCATTATGGCTAGTGGAGACACTGTCAAAAAAAACACACGATTCCTATGCTTTGGGAGCATCTTTTCCACTTTAAGGACACAATTTTTGACATAAACACTTTAAAGGAGAAAAGTTTTATTTTGGCTCATGGTTTTAGAGGTTTCAGTCCATGGCTGACTGGTTCCATTGTAGAAACATCATAGTGGAGGAAAGCTACTCACTTCATTGTAGCCAGGAAGCAGAGATAGAGCAGAAAGTATGAGTGACAGAGGGATGGGGACCCTTCAAAGTCACAACCCCAATGACCCAACTGGGACTCACCTCCTAATAGCCTATTCAGCTGTGAGCTCATCAGTGGATCAATCTATTGATGAGGTTAGCATCGTCATGGTTCAGTTGGCTTCCAAAAGCCCCACTTCTGAATACATGAGACTTTGGGAGTCCCTCTAGCTACAAGGTGTACCTGTGAGGCTGCTGATCTATGCTTCGGGAAGAACACTGATGGGTGTTCCTCAGAATACAAGTGACAGACCTCTCGGGATGCTGATAATGGGCACTGATGGTGGCTCGAAGTCATCACTGGTGATTTCCATCAGGGGTGGTGTCCTTGGGGTACTGGTGCTAAGTACTGACAGGCCTAGGATACTGGTAATGGACACTGAGGTATCTATGGGGGACCCCAATAGGCCACAAGTGCTGACTGCTGACCTGAGTGATGGGCACAGAGACCCTCCTTTATATCAGCTGGAAGTCTCAGTTCCTCCTCCTCCTTTGCTTCCTCATCACTCAAATTACAGGCTCGCAGGCAGATGGACTGGGGCTGGTCTTGGGGCTTGCAGTGTGATGCAAGAGTGGTGGCCCCATGGCCACCCCCTCTGACAAGGCTGGCTTTCCATCAGAGACCAGTTGATTCCTTCCCTGGGGCTTTCTCTCTGAAGCTAGAATGTCATTTTCCACCAAAAAAATCCTCCTTCTTTCTTGTAATTACTGAGAATCACTTATGAAGAGAGAGAGCATGTACATGTATTGATTGCCACCCCGAGAAGCTCAGGAATCATTTCAAGTAGATTAACCTAACTTTCTTTTGCCTTTTGGGAAGTTGGACTCTGAGTTATTTAAGAAGATTAATCAGCTCTTAAGAGATCCAGACAGACTTCCCACCTCTTCTATCTTCTTTTGGGCTAACTGGGGCCATGTCACTTTCACCCTGTCTTCAGAACATCTTTCTCCCCACTCCGTGCTGCCCTGTCTGTGTTTTTGCCATCACTGCCTGATGGTTCGGGTCAGCAGGGTTCTCTGCAGGTCTCTCTTGGAGGATGGGCAGCTACACCTCTGGGCTGCTGTTGGTTTAACTATAGAACCTTGTTGCCCAGATCTCAGGTTGGGCATAATCTACAGGAGGGCTGGGTACCACGAATAAGTCTCCCCCACCCAAGCTTGGGTCTCGGCAGCTGCAGTGCAGGTGAATGCAGCTGTTCCGTTTCTGGAATGGCAGTGATTTCCTCTTGGTCTGAGCTTGCATGTGAATTTGACAGATCCACCCTTCTGATCTATCCTTCTGAGTGCCCAGGTAGCTGTCAGAGTGATGGTTCTGCTTAGTGAGTGGAGAGGAGAAGAGTAGGGAGGAAAGGGGAAGCCAGAGAGAAGAAGGGGAGAGGAAGGAAAGATGGCGAGGTCCCAGGGAGAACTTAGCAACTACCTGATTCCTTGATCCATTTTGAAGTGCAAAGAGACCAGTCAGATTGAAGTACAAACCTCAGCTTCTCCCTACCTGGATGTGTGACTTCACCTCAATAAACTTTAGGTCCTTCGTCATTCAAACAGACGGAGAGTAGTCCCCTCCCACTGTCACAAGGTTGTCACCATGGCCAAATGAGGGCATGTGTGTGACACACTTAAATCAAGGCCTGGTGCTTAGTAGATGCTACACTGATAGCAGGCTGATCTCACCAGGCCCAGACTGGGCAGGAGCCTCAGTAGAGCCTGGTGAAGAGTTGCTATCTTGCCTGGACCTCATCTCTGCCTTGGGAACCTCCCCTGCTCCTCCACAACCTGTTACCCAGGTGAACACAGAAGGGCAGTGGGGAGCCCGGGTCTCCGGAGGTGAGGCTGGGATTCTCAGCTCCAGGGTCCATGAACATTGCACAACATTGCGAGTGCTTGCTGCGTCCCCTCTGCAGCTTTTCCCCCTTCCCAGGAAAGAAGTGTAAAGCCGAATGGGTCCCGAGGTAGAGTATTTTCCAAATGTCAGTGCAATCTGTGGCACATTACAGCTAAATGCGATCATCTCAGCGCCGGCTCTGAATGTCAGTGCACCGGCCGTGATGGAGTGACAAACAGCAGGTTGACAGATGGGGATGTGGCCCCCCTCTGCCAGGAATTCAGCCTGGCCAGGCAGGGAATTGGGCTGTCTTGGGCTCAGCAGGCAGGGATCACAGACCTCCGTGGGGACCCTCAGTGGACCTGGGGAGCATCCTGTGCAGTCACGCGTGCCCAGGCTCCGGGTCTCTGTGCCTGTACCCTTTCCTGCCTCCTCACTGCCACTGCCACGTGGCAGTGTGCACGAGACTCACTAAGCACAGGCCAGGCCCTGTGTGTGGCTGTGTGCGTATGTTCTCCATCTCCACGCACCAGCGTATACCTGTGGGTTTGCACACGTTACTAGGAGCTGTAGGAGTGTACTTGCATTTGCACTAACTGATTGTGAGTTTGTGGGCATCTGTGTAGATATGTGCACCACCTATTCATGGAGCCTTTACATTGGCTGTCTACCCTGGCTTTCCTGGGCCCGCATGAGGAGTTGTGCGTGTGCATGTGTGTGTGTGTGTGTGTGCGCGTGCGCAATTGTGTGTGGCTTTGTAAATACATGATTTGTGTGACTTCATAGTCTCAGGACAGCTGTGTGTGTGTATGTATTTCTAGGTGTGTGAATCCCATCTCAACTGCAGGAGTAGAAGGGGACCAAGATGGGGGAGGCTCTCTACCACCTCTCTGGGGTGGGGACATTTTGATGGCTGCCTGCTCAGTGGGGCCTGTGATTGGCTGGGTCGGATGGGGATTAAATTGCCTCCAATTACCAGAGAGTGAACAGGGAGCTGTGAGTCTGGAAGGCTGGGGCGTGAACGCCAGGGTCTGCCAGCCGCAGCGGGATTAAAAGCTCTGTGGATGTGAACGCCCCTGCGCCTGTGTGGGCGTGAACACCTGCGGCCGCGTGTTGTGTGTCTTTGTGTGGGGGTCTATGAGGATGCACCGCGCATTATGCATTGCATGAACACAGATGTGTCCCCTGTGTCTCCCCAGGGCTGCCGCTCTGCTTGCACGAGTGTGCTAGTGGGCATCTGTGTGTCTGAGGGCCGAGCGTGAGCTGTGCTCTGTGTTGCTGCAGGACCAGGGTTGTGTGTGAGAGCCTGCATGGAAGTCTTCGGGATGTGTTTTTGGGTGGGACTTCATGTATTGGCTGGGTCTCTGCGATTTCCTCTGAGTAGCCCATGTGCGGGCTTAAATGTGAGCATCTAAGCGAATCAGTGGCTATGAGAAGGGCGAGAGGAGAAAAATACTCCCCGTGGCCACCTCATCCCAGCTTGTGGGGAGTCCCAGGCCTCCTCCGACCACCTGGGCAAGGGTGTGGGTGTCCACCGAAGCACGGAGCATGGTGAGGGAGCTCCTGGGGGCTGTTGTGACAGCTGGTGCTGAACCTCAGTTGGGGATATTACAGTTAAATCGTGTTCCCCCAGGTTTCTTATGTTGAAGTCCTAAAACCTTCCTACTTTAAAATGTGACTTCATGTGGAAGTAGGGCCAATGCAGATGTAATTAGTTGAGATGAGGTCATACTATCGTTGGCTGGGTCACTAATCCAATGTGACTCTGTCCTTACAGAAAGAGGGATTTTTGGCAGCAACATAGTTGCTGTGTAGAGGGAAGAAGAGAGGAAGAGACACAGGAAGAGTGGCCATCTACAAGCCGAGGAGAAAAGCCTGGAACAGATCCTGCCCCGCAACCCTCAGGCCTCTGATACTGGGAGATGTCAACTTCCTGTTGTTTGAGCGCCCCGTTTATGGGTTTTTGTTATGGCAACCTGAGCAAATGAATCTGAGGGATGTGAATTGCCACAGTGCTTCCTCTCTCTGTTCCCTAAAAACCCATTTCACAGATGTGTGCTATGGCCAGTGGCTGCTCCTCTTTGCTCTGTGCCACTGGGCAACTACTAGTCTACTTCCAGCTCAGAGCTCTCTCAGATGACTCCACCCTTCTCCCTCTTCTGGGTGTCCCTGGAACACACCTTCCTCCAAACCCCGCCAAGGCTGGCTTAGCACCTGTTCGTTCAAGGGTGAGCTCTTCGTCTTCGCCCATGTGTCTCCTGTCCCAGTGTAGCTCTGTGTCCTACATGCAGCAGGTGTCCCTGGGGGCTTTCAACCTCTATCTGGGCATGAAGTGGGGAAGAGGAGGTCTCATCCCTGCTCTCAGGTTCCCCACACTGCACTCCATCTCGGCATCCAAAGAACTGCTGTTTCTTCTGTTTCTTTTGCACTCACTTGGGGCCAGGCCAGGCTTTGGTATGCACACTTCCTCCTCTGAATGACCACCCAACCTCTGAGCACTATTTTTTTTTCTGTCTTTTTAAGACAGTTTCACTATGCAGTTCAGGCTGGCCTTGAACTCACTTTGTAGCCCAGGCTGGCCTTAAACTCGCAGGGTTCCTCCTGCCTCAGCCTCCTGAGTGCTGGGATTATACCACCACGCCTGGCCTCTCTAAGCACTTTTTAAAGCCTTATTTCTAAAGGGGAACTGAATCCCAGGTAGGAGAAGTAAGTAGTCTCCAGCCACACCTAAAATTCTCGGACATCAAGGCAGGAAGGAACTGTGGCAAAGAGTTGGGCTGCCCCTCTCACCTGCCCCCATTATGCAACTGGGCCAACCAAGGTCCAAATGTCTCCCTTCCCTCCACCTGACCCTGGGGTGCCTCAGGGTTCACCCTTCACACTCTGATCTGTCATTCCCTGCATTCTGCCCGGGGCTCTCTTGCTCTTTCCACATTAGTTCTCCTGTGCTCCAAGAGGCCCCAGCATCTCCCCACTGCCTCTCTTCTTAGCACCAGCACTGAATTTCCAAATCTTGTGCCCAGACTCTGCAGGCCCCTCAGACTCAATATGTCCAAAATCAAACTGACATCACCTGACCCCACATCTAAGGCTTCTGCTGAGCTCCCTGGCTCATTACCGGCTTCTCTGCCCTTGTCACTCAACCCCGAAGACTTCGACCTCCTCTACCCGCCATCCCCACAGCCAGTCAGTTGTCAACTCCTGCCAGACTTTCTTCTGTAAATTTCTCCAATGCACTGTTGCTGACCCAGTTTAAGCCTTGATATTCTCTCTCTCTGTCTCTTTCTCTCACCTATGTTAGCTTCCTGCATCTGCCAGAGTTACGCTTAGCTGTTTCGGACAGAAGACTAAAATGGCAATGACTTCAACAAGCTGAAGTTTACTTCTCTCTCATGTATATCAAGTTTGGAGATGGGAAGGTTGGGGCTGGTATGATGGTTCCATGATTCCTAGTCTCACTCTAGTTCACTGTCGTCAGTCCATAGGTAAGACTTTTATCCTCATGGTTCAAGGTGGCTGCTTAAGATCCAACCATCTCAGCTGTGTTCAGGCAGCAGATAGGAGAAATGGGCAGAAAGAGAGGCAAAAGGCATGGGTCAGCAATTTTTTAAAGGAGTGACCTAGAAGCTGCCACAAGCCAATTCTGCCTAATTCACGCAAAAACTATGATAGAGACTAGAGAATGCGGTCACTGTAATAGGATGACCGTGTACCCAGGAAAAAACTGGGATTTCCTAAGGAGGAAGGCTAGACTCTGATGCCTTCTCTTATCCTCACTCACCTTCATCTCTCTTTTCTTTCCCTCTCATCCACTCTGGTCATGGTAGCCAGGATGATCTTTGTTTTTTTTTATTTTTTTTAAATTTTTTTTTAATTTTAAAGATAGTAAAATATAACAGAATGTAACAAATGAAGTCAATCAAAACAAAGCAGTAGGGGTGGTACAGAACTTCGAAGACCAATAATATGAGTACAATAGCTACTATAACATACCTTGCTATCTTCAAATTAGCTGACCATTCCAACAGATGTAGTAGGATTGAACCAAAAACAAAACGATACAAAATCAATAAAAACAGAATATAAAATAAAGGAAAAAAAAGAGAAAAATAATAACGATCAGAGTAAAACAAAATG
>RJWM01001083.1:0-36332 GCA_004363535.1 Dasyprocta punctata | reverse complement strand
CAATCCCCCGTGTCTGCAACATTGCCTACTGTTATCATACAAAGAGACATTCAGGGTGCCGTTCAGAGGCCTGCAAAATCTATGAAAAAACACTAGTGTCTAATTTATGTACCTTAGTTGCCATCAATTTAGCCAGACCTCAGAGCCAGCAGCTTGCTTACGGGGCGGGGGGGGGAATATCCTTGATTCTGAGCCCGCGCGCCGGTGCCTCGCGGTCCCAGCAAGTTGCGGTCCGGTTGGACCGGTTCTGGTTCTCCTCCGGGCTGGCGGAGCCCCCATCCCCGGAAGGCGGATCAGATCTCCCTTGATGCAAGCTGGCGCCGCGTGGCGCCGGCGTGTTGCGGTCCGGTTGGACCGGTTCTGGTTCTCCTCCGGGTTGGCGGAGCCCCCATCCCCGGAAGGCGGATCAGATCTCCCTTGATGCAAGCTGGCGCCGCGTGGCGCCGGCCCGTTGCGGTCCGGTTGGACCGGTTCTCCAGGATGATCTTTGTAAAATGTAGATTAGTATGAAGGGTCGCCATGTGAGCAAATGAGAGTGCAAGCTTCCTAGTTAAGTGAGAATTTCTGATAGTGTACGTGCTTTAGCATAAGAATGTCCTGTGCAGTGTTTAGGATTCTAATACTGGAAAAAGTATTTGTTAACTGAAATTCAGTTCCACCTGAGAGCCCTGTATTCATTGGTCAGCCCAGACTCTGCATCTGATACGGGTCCTTGTCATTCTCAGGAGAAGGCCCAGCTCTTAGCAGGGACCTGGCCCTCGGCAGCATGTCCTATGACTGGTCTGTGCATATCTTCACTTCTCAAATAAACGCTCACTGCTCCTGGTGTCTTGGAGTCCCTGGACTTTTGCTTCAGTTGTTTCCCTGGCCTTTTCATTGGAAAAGCCCCAAGCCTCTAGAGGGACCCTGGCATCTCTATCTCTAGATTTCTACGGACATGGCAGGGGTGAGAAACTATCTGATGCAAATCCAAGGCCACCAGCAAATAAAGGGGCGAGGTTGGAGTAGATTCTGGGGCATCATGATTCCTTCCTGGTGCCACAGTGCTGTCTGCATCCAGGGTGGCTCATGCGGGCGCAGAGCTGGGATCTCTGTGTCTGGGGCCTTGATTCTCTGCATCCTGACATCAGAGCATGGCATTCCCAGCACACAGGGGGTTAATCCTGCCTTGGAGTTGGGAGCTGGAGCCCATGGAGTCCTTCCTGACAATAAAGCTAATGAATCCTTCCTTGCCATTTTCTCTTGCACAATAACATTTAATCATCATTTGCACAGCAGATGAGAAGTTTGCAGCAGATGCAATTCTGCGTGAGTGGCGATTTCTGTGTGTAGGCACCATTCCTGCTGTCCCCAGCACACCTGACGATCTGGGGCTGGGGCAGACTGCACCCCAGAGGGAGCATATGTGCCTCCACGTGCCAGGGAGCTGCCTCCATCCGCGTGAGGGAGATGGGCTCTGGAGGCACGTGTCTGCGTGTGTGCCCTCTGTGAAGCCAGGCATGTGTGGCATGGCTGCGGCAGAAGCCTGGTGGGTCTGCCCGACATGAACACATGCACAGAGGAGGCTAGGTGCTGGAAGTGGAGATGCCTACCTCTAGGAGGCAGATGCACATGAGTCTTTTTTTGCTTTATTTTGTTTTTTGTCTTTTTGAGACAGGGTCTCACTAGGCAGTTCAGGCTGGCCTTGAGCTCACTTTGCAGCCCAGGCTGGTTTCGAACTCACAATGATCCTTCTGCCTCAGCCTCCTGAGTGCTGGGATTACAGGCGTGAGCCACCACGCCCGGCTGAGTCTATCTTCTTGCACGTGTGTCCATGAGGGTGTACATTAGAGTACTTGTGGAGGAAGCCTATCTATTTAGGTACTGGCGGGTGATTAAATACCACTCAAGCACTTGAATTTAGAGTTTGCAACTGACTTCCTGAGGCTGTGCATCCTTTGGGGGTACAAGCATGCAAATGTGTCCATGCATTATGAGCGAGTGCACGGAGCTCTCTGTTCATGTGCACAAGTGTACTGGGGACTGTGCACCACACACATGTACTGTGCACTTGGCTGGGAGCTCCCGGGGAGTGCACATATGCACATGAATGCATGGTTGAATAGGAAAATATGTTCATTCACTAAAAAGTACCAGTGGGCACACATGTACATGTATGTAGAGACCATACTTATGGAAGGCATGTATATGTTCTGTTTACAAGCATGAGTGTACACATGAGACCTTTTCTCTGTGCTGCACATGACCACATTTGAAGACCTGCAGGGCTACGCTGTGTGCATGGCTGTACACATGCACATGTCTGTGTTGTGCACACAGGTGTCACCTATGTTCTGGCACAGTGCGTGCATGTACCGTGTGCCATATGCTATTTTACCCATGCACGCACTGAAGCACAAGCCCTCTCATCACAGAGTGAGGGTTGACAGGCTTACATTTTCCGAAGGTTCAGCGGCCAGTGACAGAGCTGGCCTGAGCACACTTGCTGGCAGGAGGTAAGTGGAGCTGCTGATTCATGACCTGGGGTGGGCGGCGCTGACGGCTGGCTGACGGATGCAGGCGCTTAGCCGCCTCCTATGACAGCAGCAGGCTCTCTGAATCAGGAGGTGGGAGGCTGGTTCTTGACCTGTGGTGCTCGGCACTGGCTTCCTGCCTCCGGAAGCTGGCTGCAGCCACGTGTGGACACACACACATTGGTTCACACCAGAGATGCAGCCCAGGCTTGGACTGCAGCCAGCCAGCTCTGACCCACCCTAGCTTGCTCCCCAGCTCTGCCATCCATCTTGAATGTCTCCCCTTCTTCCCAACTGCTTCTCTCTCACCTACCCTCAAACTCCCCTGAGAATCTGCGCTGTCTAGGTCCCCACACAGCCAAGGGTTGGGGTTTGGGGGTTCCGGCTTTGTGCCCATGAGTGAGGCCCTCCTTATCCCTGAGCTCTGAATCCCTTGTCTCATCCTCATAAAATAGGGCTAATAAAAACATCTGCTTAAAATTAAACAAAGCACATTATGTAAAGTGCTAAACACTGACTGTGGAGTCCGTTCTCCCTGAGTTTTATCTCTATTAATATTAATTACCTACAGTGCTTAGTACAGCTCCTGGCATGCAGCTGGTGCTACATAAGTGTGCTGTCAGCATCATCATCATCATCATTACCGCCACTCCCGTTGTCCTTCATATCCCTGGTTCTAAAATTCTTGGCCAATTATGCATCAATTCTTGCTTAAGACCCTGAATAGTCTTTTATCCCATGATAATGATGGTGATAGTGATGATGACAATAAAAAGGGGATTTTGTTTTTCTTTTCATTTTCCTGGATGCCTTACAAGGAGGGCAGACGTGGTAAGCGGGAGGCCCTTCATTCTCTGAGCTCCCTGGGGAGCCATTGTGTCTATTGGGAGCCTGGAGCTGGGAGGGGGCTGTATTCTCTGCCGAACTCAAGGGGAGGGCTTTGGCACTCTTGGGGAACCTGGTGGGAACCCATGAGACAGATGGCCAAAGGCTGTGTGCACCACAACAAGAGCCTTCTATGTGACCCCAAATCTTAAGGAAGCTCATGGAGTACTTGGTGTGAGAGGACACCTCTTGGGACATGGCAACAAGGCTGCAGTCCCTGGATCAGTGCCTGAGGAGAGAGACAGCAAGCAAACAGTGGTGATGGGGGTAACAGTAATGGTCCTTCCATGCCCCACCCAGAACCAGCAGAAACAACAGGAAGTGTGAGGATTCACACAGGCTGTGGGGGGCAGTGGCAAACAGAGGAACCAGCTCCCCCAAAGCAAGGACTTCAAATATACCAAGATTTTGCAGGGTTGCCTGGGTACCAGGTACTGTGTGTGCTGCTGGCACAATGGGCTCTGGAGTGGGGCGGGGGAGCAGAGGACCCAGCTTGAAATCTTAGCATCTCTGCTTATTAATCCTGGGCAGCCAGATGTGGTGGTTCACACCTGTAACTGCACCATTCTGGGAGGCTGAAGCAACGTCGTGAGACCCTATCTCAAAATTTAAAAAGACCTGGGGATGTAGCTCAATGCAAAGGCCCTGGGTTCAATTTCTAGTACTGCTGAGAAGTGGGGGCCTGTCCCTTGTGTTGTTGGGGATTGAGTTAATCCATGCGTGGGGCTAAGAGCACACAGGAAGTACAGTGTCAGCTGCTGTCACTGCATTTTATCCTCACTATAACTGATAAAGTAGGTGCTTACAGCCTGCGCACTTTATGGATAAGGAAATGGAGGTACGGAGGGGATAAATAACTTGTCCAAAGTAGGTACACTGTAGAGCCATGGGCTCAGAAGGTGAATCTGGGAGAAGTGTTTTTTTTTTTTTTTTTTTTTTTTTTTTTTCTTGCGAGATCTTTAACTTTGTGTAACTTTGCTAAGACATTCCCCATGTTTGGGCTTAGGGCAGATTTTGAAAGGACTTATGACTCCACATCCCCTGAACATGTAACCTGCCTGTAATTGCCTTGACAGAGTCAGAATCTGCCAAGGCAATTTATGCATATGGAAGGAGCAGAGACTGGGAGTTAGGGAGCCTCTGTGGCTCCAGCCACGCCTTATACCGGCTGGGTGACCTGGGAATAAAGGATGACCTTTATTTCTCTCTCAGTTCCCCCTCTGCAGTGGAGGTGGCACTGACTAGCCTTAGAACTGTTGGTGGGGTTCTCTCTGTGAGATATGGTGACCATGATGGAAGAGTTGATTGCATCAACTCTTGGTCCCCAAGTCACCAGGCCTCTTGGTGGTACAGGCCACGGGGACCATGGGCAAAGGGTCCCACATGGGACAAAGTGAAGTTTCTAAGTGGTCCACACTAGGACCTGCACTGCCAGTAGCCACCCTCAGGGATTTCAGCAGACATGTTAACGTTGAACACCCTTAGTCTGGTTTTCAAGCTCTTTGTACAATTCGCCTCCAACTGGCCCTCCGTGGCTTTCCCCCAACCCTCCCCCTGCCTGCCATCCAGCTCCTGGAACCATGTGCCCTTCCTAAAGCTGCCACGTGGTCTTGCCAGCCCTGTTCTTTGCAGATGTTCTTATTGCTGCCTGGAATGCTTACGTTTGCACGGCCATCTCATACTCTACCTTCAAAACCCAGCTAGAGTCACCTCTGCTGAGAAGCCCTCCAGGAATTATCCAATCTTTCTTCCATGTTTCTGGGATCTTATTTGGTCAGTTATGCAACATCTCTTCATAAACACATCTCTGC
Organism: Dasyprocta punctata; assembly: GCA_004363535.1. Taxonomy (NCBI): domain Eukaryota; kingdom Metazoa; phylum Chordata; class Mammalia; order Rodentia; family Dasyproctidae; genus Dasyprocta; species Dasyprocta punctata. The sequence goes on along the minus strand of RJWM01001083.1, from coordinate 31,123 downwards.
TCCTGACCAGTTCAGTACTGAGCTACTTGTCACCTCTGTAACCTCTGGCAGGTTGCTGCTCACTCAGCCTGTCCCTCACCTGTGAGGCTTCCAGTACCTAACTTAGATGACAGGTAAGGCACTGAGGACACACTGGACATCTTCAGCTCTATCACAGTGGAACTTGGCAAATGTGGAGGGTTGAATGAAAGCTGCCTGAGAGGGTCAAAAAATAAGGCTAATGAGCATTTATCAAGCCTTTTCCATGTATCAGGAAGGGACTGAGATCAGAGCTTATAACATTATCTCAGCAGAGCCTTAATAACCTTTTATGGGAGAAACTACCATCATCTCCAATTTACAGATAAGGAAACTGAGGCTTTGGCAGTTGAGGACCCTGATAAAAGATGTCCAGCTTGTAAGAGCTGGAATTCACAGTAATCCACGTGGAAGGAGTCCATCACTCAGCGTGGGACTGGGGTGGGAAAAGTAACCCACATCTTATACTCATGGTTTGACAGTTGGACACTCTTGGTGATGACTTTGCCCAGGGCCTCTTAAGTTGATAAGGAGACTCATGAATTCCACATGAGACAAATAAGAATCCCTCCTGTCCAGTGGCTTCCAATCCCTCCGCCTTTGACCGGCCCTTCCCCTACCCCCGCAAGTCTGGAGCCGCCCAGTTTGTCCTCTCTTGACACCTCTGCCAGCTGTCTTATTTTGATGTGGCCTCACAGTCCAGATGGCTCCACGACCACTGAGAGCACCCCTTCCCCCCATTCAGGACAGGATCAGGAGCTGACAGTTGGGGCCACCCCCACCCCTGAGATGCTGGGAAAAGGAGAGGGCAGCTAGGGCCAGGGAAGCAGCTCAGATCCTGGGGACAGACACATGTGTTTCTAATAAGGACAGAGATACAACAGCAACAAAGGCGGACATTTATTGGACACCTATTATGTGCCAGGCACTGCCCTAACCACTCAATGCACACGAACCCTTCTTATCCTCACAATTCTTCGAGGTAGGTTCTGTTATTAACCTCATTTGACAGATGAGGAAACTGAGGCCCAGAGAAGTGAGATGACTTATCCAAGGCCAGGTTAGTGCCAGAGACCCCAGCATTCACCAGCCATGTGTCCCTGGACAGGTCACAACCACTTCTCTGGGGTTTTTTTTCCCCATCTGGCACCTGCAGGACCCCACCTCATGGTTTCTACGACGAATAAGATGGTCTCCTTACAGCGTCCCAGCACACAGTGGGTGCACAGTAAATGGTCAGCCCTCCTTTCCTCTTAACTTAGATGCAGGAAACCTGGGTGGGGGCATCTCAGCGCGTCCTCCCCTCCAGCACTGCCCTTTGCCACGCAGCGACGCTGCCGCCACCTCCATCGCCCTCGCTAACCGCTGAGCCACTCAGCGCCGGTCTCGCCTTACTTTTAATGACATGGTCATAATTCTGCACCTCTGAGCCCGAAAGCTGTACCCTGGAGGGGGCGCCGGAGAGTCTGCCCCCTAACAAGCGCCCCTCCGGTCCCGCCGCCCTGGGAGGATGGGGAGGTCGAGGAAGGGGCCGAGCGGGGAAATGCATGGTCCGGTGAGAGGCTAGGAGGCTTGGGCCTCGTCGTCCACGCGGTGGCCGGCGTAGAGCGCCGCCAGTGGCCGGAAGCGCGGGCCCCAGCTGCTGAGATAGGCGAAGTCCTGCTCGGAGCCCGACGAGCCGCTGTGCAGCGAGCTGAGCGAGGCGGCCGGCGAGTCCGCGCCCTCGAAGGCGTAGGTCTGGAAGGCGTCGTAGGGCGGCACCGAGAGGTCCCCATCCGCCAGCGCCACCTTGCGGCTGATGAAGTCCCTGAACACCGAGAAGTCCGGCTCGGGGCTCGGCGGCCCCTGCGGGAGCGAGTGGCGCTCCGAGGACAAGCGGGTCTGCGGGGGGCTGCTCGTGCCCCCGCCCGCGCCCCCGCCCCCGCCGCCGCCCGCGTCGCCGCCCTTGAGCTCGCCGAAGTCGTAGAGGCTCCGCAGCGCCGACATGTCGTAAGCCTCCGTGTCCTGCTCGCCGCCGCCCTCGTCGTTGTACTTGATGACGTTGTCCCGCATGTCCTCGTCCTCATCCGAGCTCAGGTGGCTCTTGTGGTGGCGCCTGAGGGTGAGGATCAGCAGCACCAGCACTGCCGGGGAGACACGGGGTGGGGAGGGAGAAGCGGGGACAGAGTGAGGGCCTGGCCCGGCTCGGGCATGACTGGGACCCCACCCCACCCCACCCCACAGGGGAGCCGGCCCAGCTCAACGGTGCGTACTTCTGCTCAAAAAAACTGACTCCGAGCCCTCTCGTGCTCTGGCCCCTTCCATCTGCTCAGCAAGGCCGGTGGTCTCAGGGCAAGACCTACAGGAGCCCCTTCTGAGCTCTGGGCCAGGCTCAGGGCCTTCGCCCCCAAGAGTCCCTGAAAGGGCTCTCTCCTGTCACACCGGTTCTCAGAGTTCCCAGCAGCCCCTGGGAACTTGTCTTCAGGTCCACCCTGGAGTTGCTGGGGGTGGGGCACGGGGAGCAGCCTGTGTTTCACAAAGCCTCCGGTCGGTCGATGAAGGAGCCACTGGAAGTGAGGACCACAGCTCTGCCACAGACCGTGTTGCTGTGGTGTCATGCATGGCTCCCCTCACCCTGCCATACACTCAAATTACCCCCTAGGACCTGGGAAATGTGCCTCTGACTTGGTGCTTGGTGTGTAAGAAACACTCGGCTCATGCTTGTGAATGAATGAATGACTGAATGAATGAACGAAGAGTTGGATGGAGACTATGGAGGCTGGGTCAGTGAAGGGTGGGTGAATGAATGAATGGTCTGTCCCCTCTCCTGGCTTTTTTTTTTTTTTTTTTTAATCAGTACTGGGGATTGAACCCAAAGCCTTCACATTGAGCTACATTGCCAGTCCCCTTTTAACAGTTTTTTGAGACAGGAGCTTGCTAAGTCGTGCAGGTTGGACTCGAACTTGGCAGTCCTCCTGCCTCAGCCGCTCACAGTGTTGGGGTTACAGGTGTGTGCCACCCCATCTGGCTGGGCTTTTTTCTCTGGCTTCCGGGAGTCTACATCCCCCCCCCTCCTCCTCCCACCTCACTGAAGCTCGTTCTGTGTCTTCTAAGTGGGCCTCTCCTTAATGGCAGATGACACAGGACACAGACCTGACCTCCCTCTCTAGGTGCCCTCCTCCATCTCATGGCTTTCAGTACCACTTACAAGCCAACAACTTCCCTATCTCAGGGGCCCAAACTGCTCCCCTGAAATCTAGATGGTACATCCAGTTTCCCACTCAACATGTACTCTTGGGTGACCAAAAGAATTTGAAATGCCATGTGTCTAAAGTGGAAATAATAATCCTTTCCCTTCTCCACTCTCAGTCTCCCCCGTCTCAGTGATGATAGCCCCAACTTTTCAGTTACTCAGGACTTTCAAAGGTCTCTTGTGCATTGATGAACTCCAGTGCCTAGAATAGTCTGGCACATAGGCAGGACTCACTGGATGGGTATGTAAGTAAATGATGGTGGGTGGGTGGGTGGACAGATGGGTGGACACACATACGTTGGGTACTGGGCCATGAATTTATCCTATTGCTGTTTCAAACAGCTCCAGCCAGGCCACTGGCCAGAGCCAGCTGCTAGGGCCACGGGGCAGGGTGCTGGCTCACCACTTAACAGGGTAGCTTATGACAGGGGAGGGGACAGGCCTATAGGGAGGGCCCACGGGAGGGAAGGTGTCAAGAGGGAAGTGGGGAAGATGGATGGGCAGCTTTCAAAGCTGGGAGCTGGGAGCTGCGGAGGGGGATGCCCGAGAGAGCAGATGGTGGGGATTGCGGGCGGCGGGCGACAGATGTGCCAGGCCTGATCAGCGATTCTGCCTGTCACCTTTAGAGCACTGATGTGCACTTTCTTCGTTTGTGGGCAATTAGGCAGAAATTTGTTTGCACTGCCTCGGAAAATGAAACCGCTGTAAAGTGCACTCTCTGGAAAAAGGTTTTCTGAGCCATAGGCCAGGCCGAGGGAGAGGGGGCTGAGCTTCTCCCCAGCAAGGCGGAACATGCCCTGGGCCTCTGCAGGGACCAGGAGGTGCAACAGGCCCTTGGAATCGGGGCAGCAGTGATGTCAGTGGTGGGCAGCATGGGGTGGAGGCAGATGCCATCTCCCAGGAACTGAGCAGAACTGGCATCTGCCGCCTGAGCCTCTCCAGAGCCCCCAGCTCTGGTTGCACCGTGAGCCCAGCAGTGGACTGGAGCATCCATGCCTTTCTGTATTTGGGTGGCTGCTGCTGTGATAGGACCCCACTTGAACCCCACTTAGCTCCTGAAATTTGACCTCTACCTTGGGGGCACTTTGGAGTTCAGATGGCTGCTGTAGCTTTTGCCCCCACTGCCATATCTTAAGATGTTGCCACAGGTGCCCAAAGATTTGCTCCCAGCTTAGAGGAGCGGGAAACACAGAGTGAGAGGACCTAAATGGAAGTCAGATGATTCTCTGTGTACCTTTACACAAGCCGTTCAACCTCTCTGAGCCTCAGTTTCCTCATCTGAAAAATGGGACAATGTTCTTGGCCACACATTCTCTTTATGGAGAATGAAGAATAGATCATAGATGCAAGAGGACTAAAAACATGCTTGAGTTTTAAATACCAGGGAGATGTTCGGACAGTGAAGTGGGTCAGTGGTCTGAATTCAGTTCCAGATAAGAGGTCATCTTCCGGATTAAGTGAAAGTCTGCTTTGTGCTTAGGAGACTTCCCATGAGAGCTGCATTTAGATTTGCGCATTATTCAGGCCAGTCCACGCTTGTATAGCGGGGAAACTGAGGCCCCAGAGGGGCCCACTGGGAAGGAAACTCAGGGCCCCAGGTTGGAGGACAATCAGGAAGGGTGCGTGGCTGTTGGTGGACTTACCGACCAGGATGAGGACACAGACCAAGAGGGCGATGAGGGCGCCAGGGCTGAGGGAAGCAGCCATGACGAACGCTGTGGTGTTGCAGGACTGGATGGCGCCGGAGCTGTCACAGCCGCAGATGCGGATGGTGAGCGTGCCCGTGCTGCTGAGCGTGGGCGGCCCGCTGTCCACCACAAGGATGGGCAGGAAGAACACGTCCTGCTCCTGCCGGTTGAAGCCCACGTGCTGCGTGTGCACCGCGGCTGTGTTGTCTGCTCCAGGGGAAGAGGGTGGCGTGTGACTTGGGGCCGGGGCCAGCCCCTCCATCCCTGCCACCTCCTGATTCCACCTTGAGATTTGCCTCTATGCCCTGGATTTCTGCCTCCCACTGAGTCTTAGGTCTGTTCCTGGGTCTTCCCCAAATTCTGACCCCTGTTGCCAGAAATCCTGTCCTTAGCCACATAACCCACCCTTCCGCTGTTCCAAAATTCTGTTCTCAGCTATCTCGAGATACTGTCTTTAACTCTTGTAAGGTTTTTGTTCCCAGCTGTGCCAAGGTACTATCCCAGCTATTCCAACAGCTTGTTTTTGTTTTAAATTCCACTGCAGCCCAGAAGTCCTGGGATCTTTGGGTCATGTTTTGCTGGGCCCTCATAAGTCCAGGGTCATCAGAGAGGACTGGGAAAGGTGGCTGGCACCTGTCTTTGTCTGAGGGACCTTTCTGTCCTTTATGCCAGTTGAGAGTCCTGGAGTTGGCTCAGGAGTCTCTCAGTAACAGGTTGAGCTCGGGGGGCTGGGGACCTGGTGAAGGGACCCTAAAGCATCATTACCTCCATCTCCTTACCCACACCCTTCCTTTCTACATAGGCTGGAGAGGTTGGTGAGCTAACACAAATGGTGTTCACTGCCTGGCTCTTGGTTGCTCACAGGGAAGCCAGACAGGCCTCGGGGGAGGAGTGGCTGGTGTTGGAGCACAAGACCAGTTTCTGTGCCTCTCCTCCTCCAGACGTGTGTCCTGCACCAGTCGGCCACCTGACCCCTGGTCACTGACGGCTCCTCTCAGTTCTGCGGAGTGCGGAGGTGTGCGGGCTGCAGAACTCACAGCAGGCTACCCCAGCCTTTACAGTCAGCTCCCCAAAGCAGGGGGTGTCTGTCTTCTTGCAGGGGCATTTTGGCCCTGCTCCCTGCTCTTGGAGTCTTCAGACTGGACTCTGATCTTACACTTTGGAAGTCAGGGTCCCTCCTGAGCTTTGTCGCCCCAGATAATTCAGACTATCTCTCCTTGTATAGAGAGGGAAACTGAGGCCCGGGGGTGGGTAGTTGGGAAGGAAAGCCAGGGTCCCAGGATGGAGCCTATTCCTTCTCCAGCAGCTCTTTCCTCAACAGTCCGCCCCTCACCCCAATTTAGCACTCCAGATATGAACTTCCTCATCATGGACACAAAGCAGGAGAAAGAACCCTTGTGAGGACTGACTTGTGACCTTGGGCCACATCCAGGAAGTGGACTGTAGGTCCGGACAGGAGAAGGTCTGTCATGAGTTGGATTGCCCATGAGGCGATAGGCGCATGAGACTTATTACCCCATCGGCTTCTGTACCTATTTCAACATTTCCCTACAGATGTTAAAGTAATACTACTGAGTGTATTATTAGCTTGTGAAACTCAGCTGCTTTGGGCCTCAGTTTCCTCATCTGTAAACTGAGAAAAGATGTATCATGTAACTGTGAGGCTTTAATGGTGTAATGTACCTGTAGCCCTTAGAATAATTCCCAGCACACAGAAATTCTTCATAAATACTTGCTAATTTTTGTCAGATTCTGCCCCATTTTCTCTGTGCCTTTCCATATAAACTTCCCAGTCTCTGGAACACCCTCTCCACTTGCTTGCCTGGGCGAATTCCTCATCTGTCATGCTCCAGCTAAATGTCACCTCCTTTCTGTGGCCTCCTTTCTCCGCTTCCCTGGGAAGGAAGGATTATGGTTCCCCTCCCTTCGCTGACGACGCAGGTGCCACGCACAGTTCTGTCACAGCACTTGTCACGTTGTGTTAAGCGAGTGTGCTCCCATCCCTCCGCTACCCCGACAGCCAGGGCCTGGCACCGAGCCAGTCTGCGGGAATGACGCTTGAATGAACCACGACTTCAGCTGGGGTGGGGGTCAGCTCTGCAAGCTCTGGCTTGAGTGCTTCAGACTCCAGCCTTCCTGTCAAAGGGTGAGTCAACCCCGGGTGTGAAAATATCTGCTTTTCACTGGGGAACAAAGGAGATGCAAGAACATGTGGGGAAAGAAGGAATGGTGTGGGACTCATTTGCACCGACTGGATGCTTTTGGTACATTAAGAACTCTGTAGGTAACTTAAATACAGAGCAATATTTGATCTTCACACCAGCCAAGAGCTGCGGCATTGTATCTCTTATGTATGTGGAAATTGAGGCTCGGAGAGAATGACTTCCTTTGAATGAATCTAATGAAATCATCCATCTATCATTCACCCTTCCATCCATCCATCCATCTATCCATCCATCATTCATTCATTATCTATCTATCTATCCAACTTCACCCATAATCTACCTATCCAATTTCCTTCTTTCTTTTTTTTCCTTCTTCTGTCCTTCCTCTTTCCTTCAAATAAATCTTCATTAACGACTGTATGCTAGGCACCGAGCTAGTCACTAGAGGGAAATAACAGAGAGCTAAATCAACTGGTTCACAGCTCAAGTTCTAATGCGAGACACAGACGCTAATTGAATAAAGCCACAATTTGGTTTTACAATTACAAACCATGGTAAGGGTTGTAAAGGAAAAGTATAGAAAGAGCGCATGGCAGAGGATTTGACCTAGCCTGGAAGGTCGGGGAGAGCTTTTGGAAGAAGTGATATTATTTCTGAGACTTGGAACAATGAGTCCAGGGGAAGGGAACACCCCATGCGAAGACTTTGAAGTGGAAATAAATGTAATACACCTAAGGAACGGGAAGGAGTCCTTTGGGTGGAAGGGAGAGGAAGAAGCACATCACGGCAAGTTTTGGAGGCCAACTCTGGTAAGGAGTTTTTAGTTTTTTAGGTTCGGTTCTTCCCTTTCCCTTTCCTTTCCTTTTTGAGACAGGGTCTCTCTATGCAACCCAGGCTGTCCTTGAACTCACTATGTAGCCCAAGCTGGCCTTGAACTCCTAGTGATCTTCCTGCCCCAGTTTTCCAGGCATGTGCCACCACGCCCAGTTATGTTCTTAAAAGCAGTGGGAGGTCACTGACTGGTGGACTTTAAGCAAGGAAGTAACTGAGTGACAGGTCATCCATTTATTCAACAGCAAATAGGCGTTGAGCACCTCTGTATGTCAGGACTATTGTAGGCCCTGGGGACACCATAATAAATAAACCTAGTTCCTGTCCTGGGTAAGCCCATCTCCTACGCAAGGAAGCTTACTGTCCGAAACACAAGAGTGCATGTGAAAGAAGAGTCAGACAGCTCCTGTGTGTTCTGTGTGAGCTAACAGTGGTAGAGGTGGCACGGAGAAGTTGACAGATTTGAGAAACGAGTGGCTGGCCCCGGCTCAGCCTCACATCGCCAAGCAAGGACAGAGATGTTTGTCTCTCTGGTTGCCGTCTTTGGCCATACAACCTTATGTTGTGAGAGCTCTGGTCCCTGCTATTCCTGCACTCCATGGAAGGGATCCCGCCGTACCATCCTCGAACCCCTCAAGCTGCCCTTCTGGCAGCAGCTGGCTTCCACTGAGGAAACCTCTGGACCCCCCCTGCCCCCCAGACCCACGCCCAGCTCTGCCTCCATCCATCTGGGCTGACATACATCAGTGTCACTCCCTGGCTGAAAAGCAATATTTATAAATCACGTTTCCAAACTGGCTACAAATTTGTACAAAGAAACAGATGGGTTGGGGTAGCCATTTGTCACCTAGGAGATTTATAAGTGAGGAGGATGGGGCTGGGCATGCTGTGGGAAGCGCTTGAGGGACCGGACAGTGAGTGTCTGCTCTGACCTCAGCACGCTGCTGCCGCCCTGGTCCCAGAGATGCTCACGCCAGAAGGGAGCTCCAGAAGCCACAGGCCATAAAGAAACGGCTGGGCCAGAATCAGACTCCTTGGGTTGGAAAAACTTTGAACCTGCACATTTCAATCCAGCCCTCCTGTCTCCTGGGGCAGCCCCGGTTACTTCTAGAGTATGTAGGCCGGGCTGTACCAGTTGTTAGAATATTAAAATACTTCCAAAAAGGTTTAAATCATCACAGCTCTGAGCCCTGTCTCCCAAGCTCTCCTGGTGCCTCCCTCAGCCGTTCTCTCAAGCATCTTCCTAACTTTAACACTATCAAGACTACGGCATTAACGCCAGGCACAGCAGGGGCTCCGGGGTCCTGCCCAACTTGTGGTGAGCATCTTTTCTGATCCGACCTAAACTGCTGCACTGGTTGTTATATATTTTTAATGTGATTCCTGGCTAAAGAGTCTTCTAAAGATTTTCCCTTTTGCGGGGGTGGAGAGTAAAGGTCCTCAGGGTGATCCTGACCTGTCCCAGGGCCAGAAGGGAGCAGCATAATCTGGCCCCCAGGGCCTCCCTGCTCATATCTCCTTCCAATCCTGTCTCTCACTCCTTCTAGCCACACAGGCCTCCTTCTGTCCTTTGAATGGCTCAACCCACCTTCTACCTCAGGACCTTTGCACTTGCTGTTTCTATCACCTGGACAGTTCTTGGTCCAGTTATCTGCCTGGCTCACTCTCCTATTTCCTTTATATTCCTCCTCACTATAGATTCCCTCATAGTGGCCTTCCTAGACCTCCTTATTTAAAATGACTTCTATTCTCATCTTGCTTTATGTTTTGGTTGAAGGTAACACATTTCAAGAAGCATCTATGATATGCCAGGTATTGCTCTAGGCACTCAGTAATGAGCAAAATGAAATCCAGACTTTTGTAGAAATTTCATTATTCCTCCCTCCACTAACCACCTAACATCTCCAATATATTATTTATTTGCTTGACTTCTGTCTCATCTCATTAGCAAATAAACTCCCTGCGGGAGGGAATTTTGTCCTGTTTGCCATTGCATTTCCAGGACCCAGAGCAGAGCCTGACCATGGGTGCTGTGTCTCAATAATGATCAATAATGTGCTCAATAAATAATTACGGCATGTAGGAATTGACATATTTTGCAAGTATAACAATATATGTTTGGTAGCCCTCGAACTTCTGGGGCCCCCCACCCCTCAAGGGTAGCTGTTATCAATGGTGCTGTTATCAGTGTCAGTTTACAGATGGTGAAACTGAGGTCTTGGGAGGGACAAACATTGGCCAGCATTGCGTACAGAGCCGTTAACAGAGCCTGGTCTGGCACCAGAGCCTGGTCTGGCACGGGCACTGGGCGGTGCCTGTCTCCCTTTCGGTCCATTCCTTAAGGTTTCAGATTTCAGTTTCATGGGGAAGTGGGTTGGAAATGGGTCCCACTTAACACTGTTGAATCCAGGCTGGATGGGGAGATTTGCTGCTTTGATGGTGAGCAGAGGCAGGGGCCCTGTACCTGACACAGGTGTGGGCTGGGACTCCAGCCCTCCAAGGACCCTGAGGGACCTGGGTAGGTCCCTGTCCCTCTTGGAGCCTCAATTTCATTACTTAAAAAATGGGAGGAGTAGGAAAACCAGCCTCCAGGGTGCCATGGAGATACCAAGGGAGAGGCACTTCTGAGCCCATAGGGAGGAACACAGGTGTGTGTGTGTGTGTGTGTGTGTGTGTGTGTGTGTGTGTTCATCTTCACTTAGAACAGGGTCCTTGCCCCAACTCTGACCCAACCACCCCCCTGGAAGCCCTCTCTAAATCTTTCCAATACCATTCCCTGCATTTGGGATGCCCCCTCTCCATTCTGCCAACCTACACCCTGCAGGGGGCGGGGCCCAGACATCCCACCATCTTGGCCCCCTGAGTGTCTCAGTCCCTCCATCGTTAGTGCAGGAAGAGGGCAGAAAGGCCAGGCCCCTCCCTCCAAGCATCCTGGGATTTGGTGGCTCGCAGATAACTCACCTTCGATGTCGAGCAGAGAGAAATGAGGGTTGCTGGGTGCCTCGGGCACCAGGCGGAAATAGAAGCGGTGCCCACCCTGGGGCTCATCTCTGTCCACCACACTGATGGTCTGGATGAGCTGAAGGGGGAGGAGGGGCAGGGCTGCTGGTGAGGCACAGGCCCAGTTCGAGGATGCCCCTCGCCAGTCCTGGCAGCAACCCCGGTGCCCACCCCTCAGTGATACCTGGCCCGGCTTGGCATCCTCACACACAGCTGCCTCATAGGGTGTGGCTAGTTCGGGGGGATTGTCATTCACATCGAGGATTCGGATCCTTAGGGATGCCCGGGATAGCTGAGCATGATTGTCTGCGATGAGAGCACAGAAGGAGGGTGAGAGGCATCCAGTGCGAGAGATGGACAAACCCCATCTGCTATGATGGCAAGATTAGGCAGTGGGGTCACAGTGAATTTTGTTTTTTTTAGTTGACCATGGTGATAAAAGGACTAGGGAGCAGGACTGTACACCTCCGGACTTGGGGGAGTAATCATCACCATCCCCACCAACCTTACTATACCACCACCATGATCACCATTGGCATCGGCACCACTAGCATCGTTACTACAACCTCTACCACTGTAAAAGCCGGCACCAACTCATCACCAATACCGCCACCAGCATCGGCACCATTACTATCTTCACCACCCCCATCACCCTTAGGCTGCTACTGCTAACATCATCATCTACTGACTTAACTAACAGCGCCACCATCACTACCCACGCTGCCATCACTATCGCCACACGGTTTCCATCACCCCCCACGAGATCATCAGCATCGATACCATCACCATTAGGATTAGCACCCTCATTATATCCGCTAGCCCTACCCTCATCATCTCCCCACCATCACAAGTATTAAGACCACTGACAATCACCACCTTCGCCACCACGGTTATTCCTCTGTTGGCATCATCAATATCATAACTACCATCATCGCCAATGCCATCCCCCACCATAACCGCCACAACCATTACCAGCCCCCTTCCAGCTACCATGACCCCACATAATGGCCATTGTCACTATCGAATTTCCCGGTCCTGGCTGTCCCACCACGGAGTGCACAGAACGTTCCCAGAGCATCCACATCCGCTGCATTACGTAACTTGGCAGAAATCCTGTGGCTCGGTACAAGTTGTAGCCCCACGTTACACTGGAGAAACTAAAACACTGGGAAGCGGACAGAAGAGGTCACCTGGCACCTGACCTCCAAAACCCCTGCTCTCTGAGATCTCATCCTGAAAGGGTCGGGAAAGCCCAAGGAAGTGGATTGTGGCCGGCAAAGCCACAAAGTCCCCACTTGTCCAAATGGGATGTCCTTGAGCTCAAGGCCCCAGGCTTGTTTCTCTCTGAGTCCCCTCACTGTGGGATGTGGCACAGTGGAGGTTCTCATATATTTACTGAGTGACGCCTGGAAGGATGAGACTGCAGGAGGCCTGGGTTCCGGATGTAGCTGTGACCCTGCCCCATGTCTGGTTGTGGTTAAGATCCTGCCCTCTCTGATACCAGTTTCCATGCCAGGAAAAGGAACAGGGTCTGGTGATTAAGAGCAAGGACCTGAGCCTAATGGTTCTAATCCTGGCTCTGCCACTTAGTAGCTGTGCGATCTGAGTCAGATCACGCGACTTCTTTGTACCCTAATTTCTCACCTGCAAAACGGGTCTAAGAGTAATAGGTTGACTGAGAGTTAATGCCGTGTATACAACACATAATAAGTGGAATATAAACAGACCTCCTTGAAATGATTCTAGATACCATAGCTCACCCCAGCCTGGTCTCTGTGAACAGCACCCTGCATGTTGGTCCTTCCTGGCCCTCCCACCCTTGGCCTGAGTGTCTCTACTCCACCCATAGCTGTCTTCGCCACATGTCCATTGCTCACCTGCTCTACCTGCCACTGACCTCAGGAGCATCTCCTGGGAGTGGAAACTCCCCAACCTCCAAGCAGGGATGTGGCTGGCAGGGGTCTCCAACTGGGCACTGGCAGGGGAGCCAGGAAATTTCCAGGCAGCCAGGCATCCTGCAAGCTTTGAGAGGAGTGGGCCGGTCAGCTGCCTCCTTCTCTAAACCCAGGGACCTGCTGCATGCTGACGCCAGCTGCTTGTGTGTTGATAAAAAGAGAAAAGGAGCCAGGAGGGCAGGCGGGGCAGGCTGTTGGGAGGCCAGGGGAAGCGGGGAGGGAGTGTTCATTAGCTCATGGCTGACCCCTCTCTGGAGTTCCCCTTAGCCAGGGGCACCTTATCTTCTAGCTCTCCCAGATCTGCTGCCTCAGTGATTAGAAGAGGCTCTTCTCAGGGCAGGAGATGGGAGTCGTGACTGGGAATGCTGGGGGAGCTGTTATTTTTAAGCGCATTGCCAGAGAACCTCAACAGACAGGCAGGAGTGCTTTTAGGAGTGGGGAGGGAGAGGCCCACAGGCGCCCCTCCCCCCAACTCCCAGCAGGAGTCAAGGGAGGGTGGGCTGGGCCAGGGCCCGAGGGCAGAGCACCCTCCCCTGCAGTTGGGGGCAGCAGCAGGGCTGTGGGAGCAATTGGGCTGGTGCCAAGGGCAGACTGAGCAGGACAGACTGCTCGGTGGGCAGTCACCGAAGTGCAGGACCGACTGCCAGGGAGGCTCCCACTGTCACCCTGATGCTGTGGACCGCCCCTTGTGAGATGTTACAGGTCACCTCTCGGGAAAAGCCCTGACCCCTCTGGCATGAGCGAGGGTCTCAGAAGCAGGCAGCTGTGCGGGCTTTCTGAAGAGCTGTGCTTCTAAGGTGTCACAGCTGCCACCTGCGGAGCTCGACCTGGGGAACTGGAGCTGGCCTGGAACTCTCAGAGCTTAAGGGCAGCCCCAGTGCGCTTGTCATTGGCGCAGTAGTTTTCTGGCTGGCTATACATTAGAATCACCTGGGAAGCCTTTACAATGACCTGTTCCCAAGGCTTGGGCCATTGGGTTTTGTTTCAATAGTTTCTGAGAGTACCCTAAGTGGAGGGCAAGGATAGCAAACCACTGCCCTAGGGCGGCAGGTGGAGGAGTCCAGCCTGAGGTCTCGCTCTGATGGTTCCTCCAAAGCCTCCTGACCACCGTTTGTGTCATTTATAATAACCCATAACTTCCATGGCTGCCACCTTCCATGATTCTGTCGTAAAACAAAAATCTGCCAGTTGCCTCATCTTGACTTTTGTGCAGAATTTTCCAAATTATAATGCCTTTTCTTATCTGTGACCTCATGCGAACCTCAAAACAAGCCCTGAAGGAGGGATCACTAAATCCATTTTGTAGATGAGACAACTGAGGCCCCACACGGGATGGGAATTTCTCTCAAGATAAAGTAGGTCAGCAGCTGGGCTGGGGTTGGGCCCTAAGTGTCCTGATGCTGAGGTTTGGTCCAGGTTCAATGGCAGGAGCTTTCTGCTGCCTGGGTCTTTGTCCATCCAGTGGCAGCTGCTGCTCAGACCCAGGTCCACGCTGACCTTACCCAGTGGCCAGCAGCGGGTGCCCCTACTGAGTCTCGGTCCCCCACGGCCCTCCCCAACCTTGGCATCTCAGTTCAGCTGACTGACATGCAAATTAGTTTAATTATTTCTTCTTCTAAAATAAATTATATTTTGCAGTAGCTGCAATATGTTGTGTCAGGCAAAATTACATTCAATATTTTTAAACTAATTGATGCAGCCTTGAGGAAGGCTGATTGACAGCCCAGAGCCGAGCAGGCCTGCAGCCTTAACCGATTCCTAAATTAAAATTAAACGTGCTCCGGCCCGGTGCTTCCTCCTGAGCTGGCTCACCATCAATCTGGGGAGGTGGCAGGTGGAGCCCCGGGGGCTGAGGGGCCCGAGCGGACTGGGCAGCTCAGCGGGTGTCTCTGGGCAGGAGCAGCACTGTGCGGCACAGCAAGTCTCTCCTCTTCCTTGTCCCTCGAGTTCCTTAAGTGAAGCAGATGGGACTGGACTGGACAGTCTGGAACAGGGACTTGTGGTTTTTGCTGACAACTATGGATTGAGAGCCTCCATAGCACTAAGCAAGAACAACCTGGTCTCCTGGTCAAGGCAGACAGATGTTACTCTAGACGGTGACAGGGATGTCTGCCCTGGAGTAAGTGACATTTCTGTTGAGATCTGACTGGGAAATGACTAGGTAAGGGGGATGGAGAGGGAAAGATTGTTCTAGGGAATGGGATCAACAAGTGCAAAGGTCCTGGGGTATGGAGTGTGGGGGCTATGGGTCTTTTCCCTGGCATCTGGACCAAACTGAACAGGAGTGGGGGTGGGATGGGTGTGGTAGCAGCTGACAGCCAATGAAAGGAAGAGGAGCCAGGGCCTGGCCTGGCAGCCACGGCAATGCGCCCCTTCCAGAAGGACAGCAGTGGACACATACTGAGCACTTGCCACGGAACAGGCTCCGTGCTGTCCATTTCATCCTGTTGGCTATGGCAGGAGGTAGGGACCAGGATTCCTGCTGTGCCACCCATGAGAAAATGGCTCGGAGAAGTGGGACAACTTGCCCAAGTCTCACAGGGAACAGTTGACAAAGCCTGGACTCACAACAGGCTTAGTTCGCTGGGGGACTTTTGGACCACGAGAGGGCACGACCTTCCTTACTACCCTTCTTGCCTGCAGAGCCCTGAAGACACGTCCTGCCTCTTCCAGGAAGCTTTCCTTGGCGGCCCTCAACCCCGAGCAGTCAGAGGATAAATCCAAGTCCTGTGTCCCTGCCAGGCCCCACGGGTCATCCTGCTGCCGCCGCCCTGGCCCCATCCCTCGCCTTCCTCCCTTCACTCTGCCAGGTGTTTGCCCCTGGCCACGGCGCCTCTGCTTTCCTCCTCAAGGCAGCGCTCACCCCATGGCTCCATGGTCTTATTCAACTCAACCGTCATCTTTTCCTCCCCTAGCACCAGTGGGGTTCCTATGTTGTTTACTGTTGTATGCCCAGCACACAGTAGGCAGCAAATAAAGACATGTCACGGGACGGTACTGTGGCAACCCCGTGTCCTGTGTTCCAAAAGGGATGCTGGGGAGGGGTCAGGGAGAGAAAGCCCTTCCTGATTCCCTGGGGCTGCACCCCGCCAGGATCCCACCATCAGGGGAGAGTGCAGAACGGGCCCCTCGCCCTGCCCCCCTCGGGACCAGCATCTGCTCATCATTAAAAATAAAAAAAGGCGGATGCTGTGGATCTCAGCCGTCACAGAGAAAGAGAGACCTAGAGAGAAAGAGGGAAGTGAGGGAGTGGGCGCGGGTGTGGGCAGGAGTGAGAAGTGGGGGAAGAAGGACAAGACAGCCCCGTGCAGCGAGCAGCTGGGGGTCCCTCCCTCCCACCCACTTGCAGGGCTGGGCCGGCTGATGGCCCCTCTCCCCCAGGCCCCCAGCCCTCCCCGCTCCTGAGGGAATTAAATTACTTCTGAACACCGGGCTCTGATTGGAGCTGGCCAGCTGGGAAGGAAGATTGATCATCCCAATTACCCGCCACCAAGATGGGCAGCGGGAGGGAGGAGGGCTTGGGTGTGCAGGTGGGGCGCTGCAGGGGAGGGGTGTCCAGAAGCCAGGAATGGCCTCCTAGCATCCCTGTCCTGTCCCCACACCTGTCTGGGGGGAGCAGGAGGTTGGGGCACCCTTTTCTGTCTCTCAGGGACATGGAGCATCTGGTTTGACTTCCACATGGAAATTGGAGCCTTTGACCATGTTAGGGGAAGTTTTTTCCTCCAAGGGCTGGGTAAGGCATTTGACTGAAGTAGGGGCTCTGACACCATAACACCCCCACGATTCGGGGGAAGAAGGATGGGAGAAAGGTTCCTGATGTTTGAGCCATCCCACTGAGACTTCATGGGCATCATGAAAACTCAGTCCTTGGAACTAAGGTGTCACAGGATCCCGGGTGTCACTCAGTTTAAGAGGAGCCCACACCTGAGTTACATGCCTCTGCTGACAGCGAGTTCACCACTTCACAAAAAGCAGTCCCTCCCGTGCAACGCTGCTATCTGCCTCTCCTCTGCCAGCCACGGCAGCCTCCCTGGGGCTCCTTCTCACCACAGCATGCTCCCCCCAGCCCCCTAACTTGCACTGAGCTGTTGCTGACTGCTGGTCTGCCCTCCCATGAGCCCTACAACAGTGGCTCACTAGATCTTAGTGCCAGCCCCAAGTGGGTAACAAGGGACCAGTAGCTGAGAGGGGACAGGGAGGAAGAGACCCTGGAGGAAACCAAGCACTATGCTGATCAAACTGTGCACTGACCCCCCACTCCCCACCCTGCTCCTCCCTCCAGCCCTGCACAGCTCTCTGTGGTCCTCCGAGGAGCACTGGTCTGGGAGTCACAGCCTCATCGGCAGACTGAGGCAAGCCACCCGCTTCCTCAGCCTCAGTCTCCCCAGATGTGAAAGAAGATGTGACAGGGCATCTCTGGCATTCCCTCACACTTGCCCATTGCAACTTCTAACCTCCAGGGCATTTATTTCATATGAAACACCCAGCACCATGCCTGGCATGGTGTATGCTTTAAATAAACAGAAGCTGCTATTGTCAATAATCTGCAGCACCCAGTAAGGCAGCCATTGCTGTCACCATTTTACAGATGAGAAATCAGAGGCCACAAGGGAGGAGGAGCCCACAGAGCTGGGAACTGTGTGATCACAGCGCGTTCTCTGCTACCCAGCCGTGCCTTCCTGAGAGGGTGGGTGCGCACTCCCGTTCTGCTTCTCTCCACCTCGTGAATATTTGCACTGCCTGGTGTGCGCCTGGGCTGTGCGGACGCCACACACACAGACAGGACCCTGTCCTCGTGGGAGGTGCAGTCCGCTGGGGAGGAGGATCACTCAACACTCACGCAAATGCATCTGTAAATTGCAAAGTGCACTCAGTGTTGTGCAGGAAAATGCAGGTGCTGGAGACGTGACTTGGCCCCGGCTGACCCAGACGGGAAGTTTCTAACTAGTCTGGTTAACCCCTGCCATCCTGGACAGTTAGACGTCACCCCTCCAAACCAGCGGCAGGCCTGACGACCCGGAGGAGGTGGCTGGCTGCAGCCCCTGGGGACCCCCAGCCCCAGAAGGCATGCCCCAGGCCCCCCCACCCTGTCTCTTCAAAGATTGTCCCTTTCTAGCTGCCCTTTCCACCAAAGGATTCAGACACAAATTGTACTTTAAATTCAATATTGGTCATTAATATTTCATGATTACAAAACGTTAAAGATAATGTCAGTGGAAGGAGCGTCTGCATGGGCAGAATGGATGACTCAGAAGTTCGGGGAGAGGGGAGCCAGCATACTAAGTGGGTTGGGAGTCTTTGAGGTAATCCAGTGTGACAGGCGGCAGCTCCCGGCTGAGGGCAACATTCTCCAAGGTGCTCACAAAGCTCGGCTGCTGTGTACAAATATTTCCCCTCTGATTCTTGTCACCCCATGTTTGTCACACCTGGGGACAGGTGGGGCCGCTGTGACCCCCCTGTGTATCCTCTATTTTGGAAGAAGCCAGATGGACCACTCCAGGGAAGACACGGGACCAGGCGGGCAGACCCTTGGCACTGCACTGGGGCCTGGGCTGGCTCCTAGGGGAGGAGGTCAGGGGTGGAGCCCCAGACCTGCAAAGACTGGCTCTGGGGTCTAGGGGTCATTGCTGTCTCTCCCCAGCCTCTGTTTCCTCATCAGTAAAATGGGGATAGATAATTCTGTCTTCATCTCACAGAGGTGGCGGGGAGGTGGAGTGGGCGGGCTCTTACCACGGCTCCTGATTTGTGGCTGCACCAGGGAAATACGATGGGAAGGTCAGCGGCGGGGGAGCTGGGCTCTGGAGTAGGTGTGTGGGGATGGCACTCCACACAGATGACTTCCTGTCCCCAGCCTCAGTTTCCTCATTCACACTTCGGGAACAGTGGTAAGATCAGCACTTTGGGCTCAACACTATAATGGGCCTGGCCCAGGGTCTCGACTTAAGCCATATGCAGAGTCAAGGCTATCGATAACCATTAACAGAACACTCACTAGGTCCCAATCACCAGGCACAGTTCTCTCCGCGTGTCGCTGTGTTTAATCCTCCCATCTGTGAAACGGAGCCATTTCCTTCCCATCAGTCAGTGTCCTGGGTGAGGAATAGGCAGGGGTGGCAGGTTGCAGCTCAGAGAGGAGGTCTCAAACCCGGTGCAGTGCTGCCGCTGCATGTCCTCGGGCAAGACTCCTAACGCTCCGAGGCTCAGTTTTCCCATCAGTAAAGTGGGTATGGACCATGCTACTGATCAGGATTCAATAAAAAATACATGCCGGAAAGCATCAAGCCCAGATTATGTATTGAATTGCCATTGTTTGCGGAGGTGTGACCCTGCTCCCTCCTCAGTGGGAGGGTGGCATCCAGGCTTGTATGCTGGCCTAGCTGCTTGCTGAGATCCTCTGTGTAGAAGCATGTTTAACCCGGGAAGGGTCTTGTGGTGGGAGGTCAGGCGGTGACCGGCAGGCGGGGGCACGTCTCTGTGGAAGGAAGAGGAGGGCTCTGCCCCCAGCAGGACTATGACCCCCTGGCTCTGCCTGCAGCCCTCAGCCTCAGTTGCTCTCCAGGGAGCAGGTTTGGGAGGGAGGGACAGAGGGGAGCTCTCTTCCCAGTCCAGCCCCACTTCCTCTCCAGCCACCTTTGTTCCCTCGCTTTCAAGTGGAGGAGGAGTGGATTCAAAGGCTGGGAGCAGCAGGCACCGAGAGTGGAGCTGGCTTTGTGTTTTCTTTTAAACTGCAGTTGAAAGAGAGGAAGGGAACTTCAGCCTAGGGACTTCCTTGCATGCGTGTCCAGGAAGGGCCTTGTGGCCTGGGAAGTGGGAGGGAGGGAGAGGAGGAGGAGGGAAGCAGGAGGGGGCTCTGGGCGGGAGGGGGCCACTCCTGGCCACACAGGTGCTGACTGGAGCACAGGCCGCAACCTGCGGCTCAGAGATCAACAGTGTTCCTGGGGCTGAGACTGCTTCCTGGCGGCTCTGTTGGCTCCTGAGATCTTGGGAAACGTGTGTGTATGTGTGTGTGTGTGTGCGCATGTGTGAGTGTGTGTGTGTGTGTGTATGTGTGTGTGTGCGCAGAGTAGGTGAAGGCAGAGGACTGGCGGTGGGCACTCCCCTGGCCCTCTCTTGGTGCCCAGCGAGGCTCTGCATCTCCACCGCTACACTCATCTGGACCCCATGTCCTACCCCCGCCCCCAGCTCACACTCCTCTCAGCTCCTCATGACGCCAAACTGCATGTGATGCACACACAAACAAGACTCTTCTAGGAACTTCTCCCCAGCACTTTGCTGTTTAGCTTCTAGTTGAGCCCGACTCCCACTTCAGCTCCCAGTTCAACTTCAATGTGGCAACCAGTGGTGCCTTCCTCTGCTCAAACCCTTCCTGTGACCCCTACCCCCAACTCATGCAAAGTTCACAGACCCCACAGCGGTTGAGTACTCCACCCCTTGCCAGCCAGGTTGTTCCTCTAACATGTGGGCAGCCACCACCTCAGGGCTTTTGCATGACTCTTCTCTGCCCAGACAGCCCTTCCCCCAGAAGCTGACACAATGCACTTGTTACAATGTCTTCTTCCCACAGTAGCCTTCTTCTAAGAGAAACAACAGCCCTCTTCCTTCCCATCCCTTCTCTGCTTTCTTTTCCCCAGTTCTTTGCATTTCATATCATCTGACCCATCACGTATGTCCTTTCTTTTTGTCAAAGGCCTCGCTCCCTCCTATGAGGACAAGCACCTTCCTATCTTGGTCAAGGCTGTATTCCTAGGCCCTAGAACAGGCTTGGCATGTAGTAGGTGCCCAATACACCAGGGAAGAAAGCTCAGCTCAGAATCAGCCCTCTCCCCTTGGGTTGGCTTGGCTTGAGACCCGCCTTGGAGTTTTGCTCCTGAAAGTCAGCTGTTGTCTCCCACCTCCACTCAAGTTGAATCTTTGTCCTGCCTCTCAGGGCCTTGATTGACAGTTCAGCCTTGGCCCCACCTCAGGCATTGGCGACACCCCGGGCCCCGCCCTTCAGCTTTTACTCCCCTCCCATATTTGCCTGAGGGCACCCCCCAGCTCACCTGCTTCCATGGCCAGCACAGTGATGTTGTGCCAGCCGGCGGTCTCGCGGTCCAGCCCCTTGCCAGTCACGATGGCACCTGTGTCCGCATCAATGTCGAAGATCTGGTCCAAATCTGAGTCGCGGTCAATGGCATACCTGAGGGGTGCAGTGCAGGGCTGATTGAAGGTGTTCTAGCATCAGAGGGAGCCTGTGTCAGCTGCCCCTGACTCACAAAAGGCAGGGAAAACCCTCTTGGCAGGGAGGAGTGGGAAGCCGTCTGGCCTTGTGTCTTAGTGACTTCAGCGCCTACTGTGTGTCCACGAGGGACTTCTAGCATTTCCAAGCCTCAGCTTCCCTCATCTGGGCAACAGGGCCAATAATAATTTGCACTCCACCGTTGTGAAGGCTGGAAGTAGGTAACGTGCCTGGCACATGGTGATAGATGTTCCATTTTTATCTTTCAGTAGGAGGCAACCCTGGACTTGGGCTTGATCCCTGGAAGGGAACTGGGGTGGGATTAGGGGGAGGGGGACAGAGGTGCAGGAGACTTCCTCGGGAGATGCCTAGCGGTGCAGAATGGTTAGACCTGGGAAGTACGGAGGGCGCTGAAGCTCGCAGGCACAGAACAGTCTGGTGTGGCCCCGGAAACGAACAGGGAATTTGAGCAGGAGAGAGGGGGCAGTTGTGGGCTAGAGGAGGCTTATGCGAGGTCACCGTGGAGGTCCCTGACCAGGAATAGGGCCCAGCGTACCGTGGGGAGGGGTCTGGTCTTTGCCGGCAGGTCCTCCCGCCTGCGAAGTACGCAGCACGTACAAGCTAATCTGCAGCTTTTCAGTCGCTGCGTGAAAAAGCCCTTTGTTCCGCCTTCTTCCCAGGTCTTTGTGCGGCGGCTCCAGGCCTGAAAGGCCCGTGTCCAACACATGTCTCGGGCGGCAGCGGCCCAGAGAGGCCCCGCCAGCGCAGGCCGCTGCTTCCCCATGCTGATAACGCGGGCGGGGGCGCAGCCGGCTTTGGGCACACAAAGGCCTAGAATGCCAGGCGAAGGCTCTTTGTGCAGCCAGGACAAAGCAGCCCAGTGGGGAGGGATCAGCCGGAGCCATGGCCCCTCCCCCAGGCGGGAGGAAAGGAGCCCTTCCTCCAAACCCCAGAGAGAGAAACTGAGGCCGGGGCAGGTGGGACACCAGAGACACTGCCTGCTAGGTGCCCAAAGCCTTGAGATGACCTTCAGAGGGGGCCTTGGCTAAGTGTCCAAAACTCTCTGGGCCTCAGTTTCTCCATCTCTTCAATGGGGATAATGGTGGCTGTGGGGCTGCACAGATCTGAAAGCAGTCAGTTGGGGCTGAATCCTCAGCCACTTACTCTACCAGTGTGACCTTGGACAAATCCCTTGACCCCCCCCCCCCAGGCCTCTACCTTTTATGGGCGACAGTATCTATTCTTCTCATATTCACCATTGTGGGGGAGGGAGGCATGTGGCAAACTGTAAAAGGCTGTGCACACGGGCAGAGTGGCACAGTGAACCAGACTCCTGAATCTTCAGTTAATGCTCCTTCCTGTCCTCAAACTGCTAGAGCCTGCACCCGCGCTTCCTGCCCCTGACCAGTCCAGGACTCACTGACCTGGGAGGCTGAGACCCAAGGTGATCGTTCCTCCCCCACCGTGCACTTCACAGCTTGTGGAGCACATTTTCCCGAGCTGTGCCCTCACTCAGTCCTCCATGCCCCAAACAATCAAGCCTTCTCTGTGGCAGGCCCAGGACACAGGGGCAAAGCAGACAGGCAAGGGCCCTGCTGGGCGGGTGAAGACATGGAAGCTCAGAGAGGAAACTTGCCAAGCTTAGGGCTGCCGTGTACACTTGTACAGGTTGCGTCATGCACAAAGGTACCAGACTGAAGGGGGCCAGGGGGTGAGTTCCAGCCAGCCGAGCCATGTGTCCTGGCGCAGGGAGGATCTTCTCCAAGCAGGGGACTTTTCTTATTTACACAAAGGTGCTGTATGGCTAGTGATGACCTTACCTGGGGTTGCGCAGTAACTCTTGCAAAATCGAAATTTGTGCTCAATTTGGGGGCTCTATATCTTTCTAGCTTGTTGAGCCATCCAAAGCCTTAGTGCACTGGGCCTCAGGTCTCCTTTGCTCCTAGCCTGGCCCTCGCAGATATCCAGGTCCAAAGGAGGTAGGACCAGTCGCTCAGCCCTTCTGGCTGCTGTGCTTCTCCTCTCTGCTCAGATCTCTCCCCTCCCTCCTCCCCCAGCTTCTCTCTCCTTCTCTCCTAGAGCAGAAGAGAGGGGCTGGCACCTGAGTGGAGGCAGCTGTTCCCGAGGCCACTGGGGTGGGCAGGGACACATTAACCAGTTAAAGACTTGGGCTGCAGGTCAATGCGGTTGGCTGGCTAAGCCCAGGTGTGTTTTAGTTTCAGCTCAGGGAGCCAGAGAGTGAGTGGGAGGAGAGATGGGAAGGGCTTGGTGTCCTGGCTGGGGCAAGCTCAGGTTGTAGGTACACCATGAGTTGTGTGTGTGGTTGGTGTTGTGGGTGTTTGTGTGACGTGAATGTGTGAGTGGGATTTGTGTGTGTGTTGCAGTTGGAGCAGCAAAGGCTCAAGAGGCAGCTGCTCCACCCTGGGTCTGAAGCCAGGTCCCTGCTGCCCCCAGACAAGTCATTTCCATCTTTGAGCCTTAATTTTCTGCAAAACAGATGTTAATCCTACCCCGGGTGTTGTTGGGAGGATGAAATGCATACGAGGTGGCTTGCTGAGTTCCAGGAAAATTGCTCCACGAATGGGAACTATTGTCATTCTAATTACGATTCAGAAATGTCTGGCAGGGAGGACACAGAAGTCCCCCCAACCCAGTGTGTGGCCTGCGTGGGGGAGTGGGTGGGAGGATGAGGAAGGTGGGCTGGGAGTGGCACAGCATAGGGATGCTGGAGTGTAGCCAGTGGCCTCAGACAGGAGGCAGCTGCGTCGTGGGAGGTCCTTCTCGGAGTTTGCTCTCTGGCTGCAGGGTCACCTGCTTCAGACATCTGAGGCCCCGCCTCCTTTCTTCTGGAGCACCTTAATGCTTTCTCCTGTCTGTTGGATAAAGTCCCACTTCCTCACCTGACCTTCACCTTCACAGCCTGCCCCCAAGTGCCTGTCTGTCCTCACCTCCCACCATGCCTGATACGAGCTCATCCAGCAGATCTCCCTGCTCTGAACTTAAACTCCTGGGTCTGTTCTGGTCACCAGCCCCTCACTGTGACTCCAATGAGGAGCACCCTCTCCCTACTCCATGCCTCATTCTCCCTCACCTTGGTGCACAGTTCTTTTCCCTCTTTGGAGCTCCCCAAGTGCCTGCCTCAGCCCAAATGAGGACTGTCACTGGGTTTGCTCAAAAAAGACCTCACCTTCCCCCGGCCCATGTCTGACTCCTCTTGGCCTGAGCACAAAGCGGGGCATAGAATGAATAAGGAAACTGCGCTGTTACCGTTTGGATCTGAAATGCTCCTGTGCTGAAGGTTTGGTCCCAGATACAGAGGCAGGGCCTAGAGAAGTGACTGGATCAGGAGGGCTCCAAACCTCATCAAAGGATTCATCTGAGTAGGCTATCAGGAGGGGTGGCCCAGTTGGAAGAAAGAGGTCACTGGGGACAACTTTGAAGGGTATTTCTGGTACCTAACTCTTTCTTCTCTGGCTTTTTCTCTCTGCTTTCTGGCTGCCATGAGGTGAGTGGCTTTCCCCCACCACATTCATCCACCATGATGTTTCTGCCTTACTCTGGGCCCAAAGTAATGGTGCCAGCAGACCATGGACTGAGACCTCTGAAACTATGAACCAAATAAACCTCTCCTCTTAAATTATTTAGGTCAGATATTTTGTACCAGCAATGAAAAACTGACTGATACATGAACCAACAACAAAGAGAGAAAGGAGAGGTGAAATGACAGGGTGATGGATTCAGGAAGCTGTGAGTTAGATCCCGGACCTTTCCCTTGGACCAGATGGCCTCAGCTAAGTCACTTCCCCTCTCTTACCCTCAATATAACACTTCCTGAGGGGTAAATGCAGTAATACCTTGCACTCTCCTGGTGTAAAGGCCCTGGAAAGTCACTGCACACAGTCCCATTTCCGTCCTTTCCAGGTGCCAACTGTACACTGTGAACTGTGGCAGTTGACATCTCCTAGAACCCCACTTTACTTCTTCATGTCCAGGAACAAACCAGCTTTCTTCCTGCCTGCCATAGAACTGCTGCACTTGCTGGTTTTTCTAGCTGGAATGCCCTCTTCCACACCTCTGCCTGGCTGACTCTGTCCTGATCTCAGCTCATTTCTTCCATCCCTGACCACTCAGTCCAACGTGGCCCTGTTATCCCATTCCTCTGCTTTCTTCCTAGCTCTTGTCAGTGTCTAAGGCTTTGCTGACTGTCTCCCCCTAGAGAAGGATCCAGGTGGGCTGAGCTCCTGTCTTATTATCTGCTTCCCCACTCCACGGGCCACTCAGTGTCCCTTAGAACCTGGAGGTGGGACACAGTGGGCTCTGGGCAACACACATGGCCTGTGGGGCCCTCTTTGGGTCCTCGCGTCTGTTCCCAGTCTGGGAGTCTCAGCCCAGTTCTGTCCTTGGCCGAGTCATCCTGGCATCCCCAGGCCTGGCTCAGGGCCACACAGAGGACGGGGAGTTGGGTAAATGTTTGTGGTGTTAAATTGGACCTGTCTCAAGCTCCTGGAGCTCAGCATCTGTGGAGCCCCAGGGAAGGGGCCGGCAAAGGAGATGAAAGCAGGCAGAAGCCGGTTTCAAAGCTGGCCCTTTTGGTGCTGATAAAAGGAGGGAGGCAGGAGGAAAGCCAGGGCGGGAGGGGAGATGACTGAGAAGGGACGCAGCCACGGACGAGAGCAGTGACCACTGCTCCCACACCCCCGACAGCCTGCCAAAGCTGCCCCTTGGCTGGGCCTCAGTTTCCAGACAAATGCGGGTGACAGCGCCCTCCCTGAAGAAGACTGGGGCCTGGTCAGAGGCCAGAAGGGAGATGAGGCATACCGAAGCAGAGGCAGGGCGGTTTGAACAGTGAGGGGCAGAAGCAGAGCAGCTCTCCTGGCTTTGGACAGTCTGTGAGCTACTCAGCTGCCAGGGCAGACGCGACCTTCTCGGCTCACCTCCCTCTATCGCAGTCTGCCCATTCCTAGGCACACTGACTGCTTCTCTGCCCCACACAGCTGTACAAGCTGTTCCTCCACCTGGAATGCCATTCTTATATTTAACACCTGACTAGAGCCAGGCGCCCACCAGTGCAATTCCTCCCTCTCCAGGAAGTCTTCCCAGATCCCTGAACCCACTTCCCAGTCGGAGAACTGTGGGTAGTTAGCTAAGATGACATCTTCGTGCCTTACCATCTAGGGCTGCTCTGTAAGGTTGCACAAGCTGGGGACTCAACCATTCCAAGAAGACTGCTCAGGCAGACTGTGACACAATGTTATTGTCTGCAACTGTACAACGCAGAGATCCTTAAATTCACCGCTCCCTTCTTTCTCCTCAATGCCCAGCACAGAGCTGGGCACAGAATCAGCTCAGGAGTTTCTCGCTGACTACATACAGGGGCCAGGAAGGATCAGGGAGCCCCAGGGCCTCTTCCTCATCCACATAACACTGGCAACCTGCTCGCCCCTCCTGAGGGTCCTCCTCCTGTGGGTCACTTTCTGCTCCAACCTCCCTGCCTGCTCCTCTACTGGACTTTCTTTCTACCTTGGATGCCTAAACTCTGCGGCTCCAGGGCGTCCCAGGGATACCACCAGCCTCCCTCCCTGTCCGGCCTGTATCTCCGTCTACTTCTATCTCTTCCCCTCCCTGGTGCCCTCTCCAAGGCTCCCCTCAGTGTCGCTTTGCCACACGCAGCCTCAGCCTCAGCCTCGAGCCCCCGGCGCTGGCTCTGGTCGCCCTCCCCCTCCCCCTCTCACGGTTGGCCTCGCTGCCTCTCCCAGCCTCTCTGTCCTCTCCTTGCTCATTTTATTCACTCACCAGAGCTCCCACGAATGTGGGGCACTGGCCAGGCCCTGAGGACACAGTGAGGAACAAATCAGGGCACGTCCCTCCCTTCAGAGAGCTTCCCTTTAAGTGGGGAGCAAACAGCGTCACCGGAAAAACAGGCCAGAAGTGCAGCGAGGAAATGGGGGGGTGGAGCATCAGAGCTGGCCCCAGGGTGGGGTGCACATTTTAGGAAGAGAGGCCAAGGAGGCCTCCCCAAGAGGGGAGAGCGAGACTTCTGAGCAAAGGCAGTGAGAGGACCAAGCGTGGGGTGTCAGATGAGACCATTCTCGGGGCCCTGAGGGGAGGTGACTGCAGTTTGGGAGTGTGGTTTGGCATTTGGGAGCTGGGGTGGGGGGGAGTGGTTGGAGCGGTGGATGAGGAGGAGGTGGGGGTGCACAGGAGCGGGTGTAGAGGTGAACGGGAGGCCAGGCCATGCAAGGTCAGGGGTCACAGAGGACTTGACTGCTATCCTGAGCCTGACAGGTGCCTTGGGAGGGTTTAGAGCGGACAGAGCAGGACCAGGCTAGCTTCAGCTGGGCCTGGTGGTGCATGCCTATAACCCTAGCATTCAGGAAGCCTGAGGCAGGAGAACTGAAAGTTCAAACCCAGCCTGGGTAATTTATCCTGACTTTAAAAAAAAGGGGGTGGGAATGTAGTTCAGTGCAAAGGCCCTGAGTTCAGTCACCAAGACCAGTAAGAAACAGACAACGCCTCTGTGGATTCCAGACCACAGAGCAGTGAGGACAGACGCAGGCAGACAAAGGAGGCCTCTGCACCGACCCCAGTGGCCCTGGAGGCCCTGGAGGCCCGGAGAGAAGCAGCCTGGGTGTGGGCAGGCTTTGGTGAGGGCGTGGGGAGGGCAAGGACAGAGGGGCGGGACCGAGGAGGGGGAGGGTGCCCCGGGGGCGGGCCACCCTGGAGATGGGGATGACTGGAGAAAAGTGGGGGTTTTCACTTTCCCTTTTGGCGGGAAGACCGGAGCCTGGGCTCTGACCACGGTGAGTGGAGGTGCTGGGAGCTCCCCTCCTGTCCCGACCCCTCTGTGCCGGCGCCCTGGCTCCTTGGTGCTCTCCTCCTTCTCCTCTCCTCCCTCCCGGCCGCCTCCCCCCTGCCCGCAGTGGGCCGCGGGCCATGGCAGGGCAGCAGGCAGCAGGCGTCGGCCCCAGGCGGGGGTCTCACCGGACGGGCCGGTTGGCGGCGTCGGGGTCCCGCGCCGTCACCACGCCGACCAGGGAGCCCACCTGCGCGTCCTCCTGCACCTCCAGTAGGCCGGAGGGCGGCCGGAACTCGGGGGGCTCGTCCACGTCGGTCACGGACACGCGCACGATCGCCTGGTCGCGGAACGTGCCCAGGTCTGCAAAACGGGGGTCCACGAACTTGTTGAGGGCCTCCAGGACCACGGTGTGCACGGGCTGGGACTCAAAGTCCAGGCTCTGGGGAGGGAGCAGAGGGACTGGTCAGCCGCTGCGGCTTGGTGGACAGTGATGATCAGGAGGCCTGGGACACAGGAGAGGCGGGACTGGCCCAAGGTCACGGGGTGACTCGGCAGAGGGCTCAGCATACTGAGGCTGCTCCCTGGAACTGGCTTTCAGAGGCTCAGACCAACACCTCCCAGCTACAGGTGGAGAAACTGAGGCTCTAAGGGAAGAAATCTGGCCTAGAAGCAAACAGTCTCTCTAGCTAAGTCTGTATGCCCAGACTTCCTGCTTTTCTGCATAGCGTGTTGGGACATTCATTAATTTTTTTGAACAAACACAAAGCGCTTACTATGTGTTAGTGCTTTAATTTATTAACTCGGTTTCACCTAGGATGCTTGGATTATTATCTCATTTTATGCATGAGTAAAGGCATAACTTGCTCTAGAGTCACTAGCAAGCCAGGATTCCAACTCAGGCAGTGTGGCTCCCAAACCCGGGCTTGCACACTGCTGGGGGAAAGGGGACTGGACCCGCAGCAACACAGAGCTGCGTTTTGATCCTGGCTCTGCTGCACACCAGCTGTGGCTGGCATCCTGTTTAGCCTCTGGGGCCTCGGGTAAGTGGACATCCGTCCCTGGTACCCAGGAGGTGGTGACTCGTGGGACTTGCATCTGATGAGCCAGGCTGCCTTGTGCTTCCCTGGAGCCCTGGTGAATGCACGCTGAGCTGTGCTGCTCATCAGGAGGTGCTGATGGGTGACCTCTGATGAATGAGCTCCCTGACTGCATCCTCTCTGGCCACAGAATTGTAGCAGCGGAGCTGTGGGCAGCCTGCTTGCCTGGTGGGGAGTTGTTATGCTGGCCAGAGTCCCATAGATGGTGCCTCTGTGTACCAGGGCCCCCTGTGTTTCCCAGAAGTCCCACTCTGCCTTCTGTAGCAGCAGAAAAGGCCATCCCCTTCCTCCATCCTATTGCCTGGAAAATGAGGGTGCAGGGGTAGGGTCCCAACCTGGAGTGAACAGTAGGCTCCGGAACCAAGACATCAATCAAGTGGGGCTCTGCTGCCTGCATCATCCTTGACGTCCACAGACACTTCTGCCTCCGGGACAGGTAGGAGCTGTGGGGGCTCAGGATAGAGCAGCTCTCCGGGTGTGGGAATCCCACAGCCAGGCTTGGGGCCTGATTCTGCCTCTCTAGGATGCTGAGCTTTGCTGGACCTCCAATTCCATATCTGTGAAATGGGCTCATTTTACACTAAGTGTGCACAGAGAGCAAAAGGCTGAAAACCACACAATGCTTAGAAGGGTGGTTCTGGAGCCAGACTACCTGGGTATACCCTACTGGGCATGTGTGGCCCTGGGCAAGTTGCTGAACCTTTCAGGGCCTCCATTTCTCATCTGTAAAGTGCACAATGATAGGACTGCTGAGACTGGCATAGGGGCTGAATGAGTTAATATGTGGGAAGCAGCAGAAAAGCACCTGGCCTGTGGTAAGCACTTTAGAATTGGCCCTGATGTTATCATCCTCCGGGAAGGCGCTGAGGGACCTGGGTACTTTCTCCGCTCTCCAACTCTCAAGGCAAGGTCAAGAGCAGGCCACTGTGTGCTTTCAGAGTAAACACAGGGCTGCTGAGGGCAGATGTCTCTATGGGTCCTAGAAGGCATGGCCCAGGTTGGTCAGAGCAGGTCCAAGGAGGCAGATCCTGGCTGAATGGTAGGACTGGGAGCTGGGCCATAGCAGACAGTGAGCCTCCTCCTGACCTGGAAGCATATAAGGGCCCACGACAATTTACGGGCCAGTGCAGAGGATTTCAGCCTCCCACAGGAAAGTGGGATTTTGTGAAGAGTCTTAAAGGCCTGCACAGTCCTGAGTTACCCAGCTCCTGGCCAAACCCTGGAAGGTGAACTTTTGCTTCCTTATTTGACCCTCATTCCCTTCTCCTAGTAATGGATGTATTTGCAGTTTTAGCTTTCTGGTTCCTAGGTCAGCCAGTGAGTAAGGAAGGCTGTTTGGAAGGAAAGAGCTTTAGACACACTATACCTGGGTACAAATCCCAATTCTATCCCTTACAGATGAGATGTTGGGCATGGCCCTCTACCTGAGTCTGCTTTCTCACCTGTAGACTTGAGGACAAAGACTTCTCTTTTAGAGGGAAAGATGAGGATTAAAGGAAATTATGTGTGAAGGGCTGGGAATGGAATTGAAGTACCACATCACAACATTGAAGAGCTTGGATTCAAATCTGAACTGAACCTTGGCTTTGACAAGTAGCTGTGTAACCTGGAATAAGTCACTAGTAACCTTTCTGTGCTTCATTTTCTCACTTGGGAAAGGGGAATGGTATCATGGGTGCCTTCTCGGGGTGGCCCTGAGTCTCTGGAGACAGCTCATCCCTGGGGTGAGGGGAGGTGAGAGCCTTGGCTCTCTCGGTGCCTGCTGCCCTGACCTGATCCTGCTGCCCTGACCTGTCCTGCTGCCCTGACCTGCCTCCTTCCCATCCCTCCCATCCTGAAGCAGCCGCACCTTCTGCACGACTATGATGGCCTCCTGAGTGTCGCTGTCTGTGGTGACCTTGAACACATTGCCGCTGCTGCCACTCTCGTCCTTAAGCTGGTAAGTCATGTCCGTGTTCTCACCCACATCTGAGTCCTCGGCCTTCACCCGTCCCACAGCTGTGCCAATGGGTGCCGATTCCTGGATGCTGAACTGGTACATCTCTGTGGGGACATGGCCATGAGCAGGGAGGGGACAGCCGACCCTGGCCTCCACCAGCCCCAGGGAAGGCAGGAGGGGCCCA